>JASDQU010586826.1:0-27658 GCA_032191745.1 Picea mariana | reverse complement strand
TTCTCTCTTTGTTTATTTTAATTACCTCTTATCTTATTCTAGGTGAAACTCTTAGGGCCTAGATATTGAAATCATTATTTTAGTGACATATCACACTTATGAGACAATCACCACACTTTAAAAAAAAAAAAAAACTCTGTTTGAAAAAATAGAATTTTTTGGAATTCACACGTTTGCCTTACCATTTTCATTCTCTTTTGAAATAACGGAAAATCTTATCTATCACCTATTTTCAGCGAATTTATCTTCCGATATAAGGTTGTCTATTTTCTACTTTCACTTATTGGGCTGCCAGCCAAAATCCTGTAAGGGAACAATACAAAGAGTATCAGGGCTTTTAAAAGAATTGAATACATTGAAAATTTTGTATCCCTACTTCTAGAAAACATTAACCTATTTTATTTTTTTTTAGAATTTGGAAGAAGACTTACCAAAGGAAATTATGAAATAAAAAGAAAAATCAAACGGCATATACAATGGGAATTTTGGAAACCAATTATTCCATATAATGTTTTAAATAACGCCGGTTGACAGGGGCGTTGAGGATTTTACCGTCCAAATTCTCTAACAGCAATGAATTTTTTCCTTCAGGATTTGTTACCTTGAATGGTCCATACTAGATGTGATCTAATTTACCATGTTTTTTCGAGTCCTCCTTCCTCGCATCCCATTTTAAAACCAAATCTCCTCGGAGAAAATCTATGTCTTTGGCCTTACGATCAAATAGCGCTTTCATGTCGTCCTGGTATTTTTGCAACCTTTTGTCTACTTCGGCCCTGTGCTGTTGGACTTCAATCAGCTGATTTATACTTCTTGTGAGATGATTTGGTTCTTCCTTCTCATCTTTCCAAAGTTTCATTATGGGAAGTGCTAGATTTATAGGTAACACTACATCGGTCCCCTACACCATTTGGAAAGGAGAAGTGCCAATAGATTTTTTCATGCCTATCCGATTTGCCCACAGAGCGTATTTCAAATGCACATGCCAAGATTTCTTGTTTTCTCTCAACACCTTATTAATTATATTGATTAGGCTCTTGTTTGAAGACTTGGCCAGACCATTTCCCTGAGGGTAGTATGCCGTGGAATGACCAAGCACAATATTATATTTTTTGCAAAAACTAACCATAGCCATAGATTTAAAGCCTGTGCGTTATTTGTGACTATCTTTCGAGGGCAGCCAAATCTAGACAAAATGTTCTCTTCTAAGAAATCTATTACCACCGAATCAGTAGCCCTTCTAGTTGGAATAGCTTCCACCCATTTGGTGAAGTAATCTGTAACAGTCAGGATCCATCTATGTTGAGTGCTAGAATGAGGATTAATTTCACCTATGAAATCTAATCCCCATTGCTGAAAAGGAGATTTCGTTTTGACCAGAACCAATGGCATTGTTGGGAGTTTATGTTTGCCTGAGAACAATTGGCAAGGGTTGCAAGCTTGGACCTTGGCATTGACGTCTGAGAAAATTTTGGGCCAATAATGCCCTTCCCTTAGGATATGATAAGCCGTTTCCCTCCAGGCGTGGTGTCCTCCACACACTCCTTCATGAAATTAGCTTATGACCTTCTCTATTTCTGATTCGACCAAACAAACCAACAAGAAGCCAAGTGCGTCCTTCCAATACAATTGTCTTTCGGATATACAGTACTTGACTGCATGCAACTTCAGCGTTCTGAATTTTTATGGGGGTAAGTCACTCGGGCACTTCAAGGTCAACAGGTAGGACACTATGTCTTTGTACCAATCTGATGAAACAAACTTTTCTTCGATTCTGACTTTAGTTATTTGTTCATCGAGCTCGTTCATGTCCACACACTCTTCACCTCCCTGTAATCCATTTATTCTGAGAGCTCTGAAATTTGATTCAGCTAAGAGTTTAGCTAAAACTTGCCCCTTTACTAGTCTCGTTGGTTTTATCTCTAAGTTGAATTCTTGAATTTTGGCAAGCCAGCGTCCTCTTTTGCCATCACTGTCGGACTGAACCAAAATATCTTTTACGGAGCTAGTGGGTACATACGCAATCACCTTAAAATGCAACACATAGGTTCTGAAAGCTTTTAACACCTTCACCATAGCATATGCTTGTTTTTCCATTATATTATATCTAAGTTCGAGATCTCTAAGACTTTTGCTAAAAAAGGCTATCGGTTGCTTGAAACCTTCTTCATTTTTCTGGAGGAGAACCATGGCGAGTGTGTGTTCGGAGGTGAATGAGAAAATAAGAAAGTCCTTTAGATAATCAGGGCTTGCTAGTACGGGTGTCTTGCTTATAACCTTTTTTATGCGTGAAAATGATGCTTTAGCTTCTGCTATCCATTTCACTTCGCTGTTTTTCTTTAGCATATCTGTGATCAATTTCACGATTTCAGTAAAGTTTGGAATAAATCTCCTCAAAAAATTTATTTTTCCTAAGAATGACTGCATCTCTTTTACATTCCTAGGAATATTTATTGTGTCTATAGCTTCAACTCTTTTAGGGTCAATTCTAATTCCATATCGAGACACAATATGGCCCAAGAGTTTACCTTCTTGCATAGCAAAGTGAGACTTTTTGGGATTTAAAGACAAACCAAACTTGCGACATTTCTCAAATGTCTACTTGAAATGTATCAGATGATCTTCCTCAGATTTAGAAAAAAAAGTTAGATCATCCAGATAGATAACCACAAATTTGTCTCTTTCGCCAATGAAAGCGATATCCATAGCACGTTGGAAAGTGGCACCTGCATTCATTAAACCAAAAGGCATTTTGTCATACATAAATGTACCTCAAGGGGTGATAAAGGTTGTCTTTTCTTTATCATGTTCACAGATGACGATTTGATTGTAACTAGAAAAACTGTCGATCATCGACATCCTATTTTCCCCAACTACTTTTTCTAGAATGTGATCCATTTTGGGTAGGGGGTAATTGTCTTTGAGGGAAGATTTACTTAGATTTCTAAAATCCACACACAATCAAATTTCCCCGTTTTTATTTCTAACCGACACCAGGTTTTCTACCCAATCAGAGTATCTCAATGGTACGATTATTTTTGCATCGAGGAGCTTTTTGACTTCTTTTTCAATACGGGCAATAAAATGGGATTGATTTGTCTAAGTTTTTGTCTAAAGGGTTTGACACTAGGCTTCAGGGGTATCTTATGTTCGATCACAAAGGTGTCATAGGTTCTCAGCTCTTCATATGACCAAGTGAAAACATTTTTGTACTTTCTAAGCAACTCCGAGTATTTACTTTTGGTTTTTGGGGACATATATTTGGATAGCTTCACCAACCGAGGGTTTTTTGTAATACCTATGTCACAGTCATCAACCTCTTCAGGTTGAGGCTGTAGGGTGGATTTTGAAGGGATATTATCTTGACTGAATAATCTTTCCAAGGGAATCAGGCCCTTGGGTATCTGGTTATTTTTAAGAACAAGCTTTCGGTGATTCATGATTTTATCATGGAATTCTTGAGGATCCTCACCTTCCTACATGATCCAAATGGGATCATTTTGGTTTTCTTGGTCAATGTGCGTTTAGGCAAACTTGTCTATTGATTCCAAAAATTTGTGAAGTTGTTCATCATCTTCAAAGACTTGCCAATGCTGTATGTTATTCAGTATAGAAGTCCGGTTCCTCATGTGTATGTGATACTTTAGTTTAAACGCAGTGGGAGGTGTGAACATTGAGGTTTCTTTGGCTAATGCATCAACCTATTGGTTTTCAGTTCTTGGAATGAAATGAACCTTGACAGAGGAGAAGAAATGGTCGATCAGATCCCAGACGCAATTCTTGTAGGACCACAACCTAGGATGTTTGTCCTGGCACTGTCAGTTTACCTGTTTTATGATTATCTCGGCATCACCAAAGACTTCGAGGTTTTTTATTTTCATTCTCCTAGCGGCTTCTAACCCTAGCACCAAGGCTTCATACTCGCATACATTATTTGTGCAGTCCACATTCCACTGTAGCCTATATGAAAAGGGGATTATAAATTGATCATCAGGAGCCACAAGGAGTGCCCCAACTCCATCTCCGAAGTAAGATGAAGCACCATCAAAAAACATCTTCCATACACCAGTGCTATATACATCTTCCATCTTCCTCAATTTCTTGGGCATTTTCAAATAAACATGCTAAGGATGAAGACTTCCTTTCTAATAGGAGAAGGAAAAGCTTTGAATGTTGCGCCATAACATAGTATACCATGGAAGTGATCTCATTAGGCCGGATCTCCAAGGGCATGCCATGATAAATGTTATAAAATCTTTTGTTGAAGATAGACAAAGCTTCTTCCTCCTCTCTTCTCAAGGAATAAAAATCAGCGAGGTATAAATCAAAATATTTGTTCTCACCCCAATGCTTTGAAAAACCATTAGACAACTCGATCCAAGAGCCAACCAAATCATCTCTCAAAATCTTAAACCATAGCAACATCTTTGAACAAATTTTTTGAGAACAACCTCATAATAACATCGTCATGAATAATATCTAATTGATCAACAAAATTTTCAAAGGACCCCAAATGCCTCTCGGCTATGACATGATCCTCTTCAGAAAACCAGGGAAGATACTCAAGGCAGTCAAGAGGATAAGGATGAAGGATATAGGGCATCCATAAAGGTTTGAACATCTTCATTATGATTTTATTTTGAAAAGCAGTGGGATGATCATGAGGATTAACAAGATGATGACAAGGCTCAGTAGTAATGACAAAAGGTGATGAAATCTGGTTAGGTTTTGAATCAATTTCGACCTCTGTAAGGTTACATGGCTGATCAAAGTCAAGACGTATTTGAATAAAAAGATCATCTTTATGAACAGGCTTAGGTGAAAATACTGAATCAACATCTACAATACAGGAAATATGCATATCTTCTTTTTCTAAAGATGGATATATAAAATAAGGCCGATGATCATCTGAATATACAAAACATAATATGATCCACTTAATGTGTGAAGGGAAAAGAAAAAATTAGATGACAAAGAACAACAACAGTTCATGAAGAAGGCTCATAAACTGATACCTGGATTTTCCCTTATGCCTTTTCATTTTTCGGTCAATCGGATCCTCCCCAGTGGAGTATTTTATTATGGATTCACCAGCAAGATTGTTATAGTCGATTTCTATTTCCTTCTCTTGTCTGCCATTAAAATTCGGATCTATGTCGTTCTCCCAGGGAAACTAGCTTCACTTATCTTCCCTGGCAATGACGCCAATTTGTTATCACTCCAAGAGGCTTTCCCTGACTGTAAAGGGAACGAGCTTGGTAACCTAAACTAATTGGTTGGATGAAATAATCTGCAGGGTGGATCAATCTATGAACTGTTAAGCCTCACTTAGCCTAATACTATGATGAACACATTCCAACAAGCAAATTCCTCTCTAAACAGATAAAATGAATTTAAAAAAAATATGGAATATAGAACATTATTGTATCAACATACTCGATACACTAAAAACATATACAAATGGTCAATTACAACAGTAAACTATATGTGGGATCTAGATCCACTAATGCAATGAAAGAATGGAATCTCTCAGTCATCAAATGAATTATAAACACAATGAACCTTGCAATTCATCCACATATACAGAAAAAAATAAAAATGAAAGGTAATGGAAGTCTGATCAAAATCCTAGAGGGGAAATCCTGCATTCAAATATATACTCATCAGGATCTTAGTACAGTTTGCTTACAATTGACAAATGTTAAACCACAGTCCTAAAGACTGCTCTCCTCTTCACTACTTTCTTATCTGTATATTTATATCATTCTTAATTGCATTACAACATAATATCTCAATACTATGGGATCAATGATCCTATTTTCCAAAAATAGTTCAAGTCAAAAGATAATGTGGACAAATCAAAACTGATTGGAATTCAATGTCCTATTTCCATAAGGATTGCTTTGACTGAAATTGATACATGTTGTAGATTTCAAGCTACCTCAAAAGAAATATTTGACATGTGTCGAAGGTGATCTGCCTAAGATTTGGGATTTGATCTGGAGGAGATCTGGATGAAGTTTTGACAGTGAATATATTTTTGGTAGCATCAAGGACAAATCAATGAAAACAAGATCTTGCCAAAAAATTCTAACTGCTAGATTAGATATCAACAGAAGCCTTCGAATCTAGAAAATGTGGGATCTGATTTGTGAAAAATAATCCGTCAAATCTGGAACTAGAAGACCTTTCTGTCTCAAATTTTTGGAAGACTGACTACTGAATCTTGGAGAAAATCCTCAAAATCTGTAAGATAGTATATGATTGAAGATTTACTGCCTGGAAATCAGGAAAAACTGTTCATTTAGACCTGGAAGATTTAATTGATAATCCCCTTTTCTCATGGATCTACTGATTTCATACTTGGAAATATGGAAATAAACACAGAGTTTGGGACCTCTGGTAACATGCATTTTGAATGTGGAGATGCAATGACACATCTGCAAAATATATCGATAACCATCCCTATCTTGATTACAAAAATCGATGGTTTGAAAGAACAAATGTTAATTATAATATTTATGAAGAAAAACTCGAACTGCATTCAAAATCCTTCAATTGCCATATGTTTTCTCCACTTGTTGATCTCCTCTGTCCTGAAGAGGATTTGATATCTTTTCAATCTCTTGGGCATTAAGAGTTTCATTCTCCAATAGAGCTTTTTTCCAATGTGTGCAATGTTGCTTGGCATGCCCATATGCCAACCTCTGCATCAATTCCATTAATGAAAACAATACAAGGTGCCTTGGAACAAAGACCGAACACGTCGAGCACCTACGCCAACAAACATTTATTCAAAATCAAAACTAGCATAATAGAAGAAGGAACCCTAGCTTCCCCAGCAATTGCCTTGACCAGAAGGGTCTTTCCTATTCCAGGAGCACTAATGAACAAAATTCCCTTGGGTAACTTCCCACTCAAATGTGTAGACTTCAAGGGGTTCTTCAAATACTTAACAACTTCTTCAAGTTCTTTCTTTGCTTCATCACACCCTTTGACATCCTTCAACGTTTTGGAATCCTTCTCTGGAAGAAATTATTTATTGTACTCCTTTGGAGCATATGAAGCACATGTGCTTATACCAGGAGATGAACCAATTCCTCCTAAGTTTCTAACATGCTTACAAAGTGCAGTTGTGCCTCTGACCCACATCACACATAACCCCTCAAGCTAGTCATTGCGCCAAGCAAGATTCCACTCGGTGTCGTATACAATTGTAGTTTTCATTCCAAGATGAGATTTATCTGCACCTTCAGCAAGAAGACCTCCAAGAACTAGCATCACCGATGACGTTATCATAGTTGCCACAATCTCAAGTCTCTCTATAAAAAAATGAGAGAGGAGCACCTTCATCAAACAGGAAGGATCTCAATTGAAGAACCATGTCGACTATGATGGCCAAGAGAGATGCAATAGTTGGAGGTTGAAGTATATGTTGGATCAGAGTCCTCTTAGCTACAATTATGATCTTTCATCCATGATTGGCTCTCTTTATATCTTGGGATCGTCGACAATAATCTCATAAAATTCCTCAGGGGGATCCAACATGCAATATACAAAGTATACACCGGAAGCCCTGCAACCCACTGTGCAAATGACACATAAGAAACCCCTGTTGTATTGCAACATTGCCCAAATGATTGGTATGTGTTGTGGCATATGGGTCCAATTATGGCAAGGGGGAGGTTCCCTGTGTTCCCAAATCCATTCATGACAATAGTGAACCTAAAATACAGAAGGGGTGGCATGCAGATCATGGAAATTTATGGAATGATTCTTCAAATCTGCTCCTACCCATAGAAGAAAAAATCCCTTATTTCATTGAGTAATTAACCGACCACATTCATTTTCCTTGTGGCTATGTATTTATTGTAAATAATGTGAATCGATATATTAATTGCACCATTTCCCAAGTTCTTTGAGAGCTTCTTGGTGACCATACCAATGACATTTGCTTCATGCACTTCCCACACCTGATTGAATCTTGGCGGCTAGACTATCATGCAATCTTTTTTTCCTTCAACACTCGATCGGGCACCTGGATTTTTTCTAGGTTTTATTATATTTGTTTTAATTTACTTATGAATAAAATCCCACATGCACTAAGAAATCCGAGCCTTCCATGCTTATATGTGGCAGTGCTTTGTAGTATATTCAATGAGTTGTGTGGAAAAGTAATGGATTGGCGCTTGCACTTGGCTTTGGTGACTAATGTGTGGAATTGTGTTTGACATGTGGACTTGGAGTTTGGAGTATGAGATAAATTGGTCAATAATCTTGACTTGGGATAGACTAGACTCACTTAATGATAAAATATAAAGAGATCTGAAAACTAGAGTTTTAGGCTAAATGACAATTTATTGGTTTTTTTTTCTTGAATGAAGGTCAGAAGATAGATTCACAAGGTTTATGGGAAAAATGGAAACTCGTCAAGAATCGATGAAGAATTAAAATGCTTATGATATAGTCAAATGACTAAAGGAATTTTACAAATTAAGTAAAAAATGATGACAACGCTTAAAAAAATACCAGTAATTTTAAGCGCTAACACACTCCATTCATCAGGCACATAAAAATAGTTGGGGGATTTGATTAGCGCAAATGGAACTACCGTGAATTCATAATGCCCATATCTTGTTTGGAATGTTGTCTTCCTGATGTATTCTTCCTTTATCCTTAGTTGATGATAGCCTTATCTTAAGTCAATCTTTGAAAATAGTCTTGCACCCTTCAACCGATCAAACAAATCATCAATTCTTGGAAAAGGATACTTATTATTTATGGTAACCTTATTAAATTGCCTAAAATAAATACACAACCTTAAGGTTCTATCCTTCTTCTTCACAAAAAGAATTGGGTCTCCCCAAGGTGACACACTTGGGCTTATATACCCCTTCTTCAAAAGTTCTTCAAGCTGCATCTACAAATCTTTTAGTTATGGTGTGCCCATTTTGTAAGGTGTCTTAGACACTGGGGCAGTTCTTGGCACCAAATCAATAGACAAATCAATGTCTCTTTTTGGTGGTAGTCCCAGAATTTCTCTAAAAACATCTTCAAAATCCCTCAAAATTGTATGGTATTCAATGATTTCCACTTTGTCTTTGGTTTCCTCCTCCATATGGGTTGCAAACATCTGAAATCATTTCCTGAAGTTCTTCTTCAACTGCATAGTTGAAATCTCTCTAATAGCTACAACTCTTAGAATTCCTTGAATCTTTCCTTCCTTCCCTTCCTCATCAAGACATGTGATTTTCTTGTTGTAATAGTCTAGGACAGCATGATGTTTCTCCAACCAATCCATGCCAATTAGACAATCATATGAACCCAATGGTATAATGTTTACATCCACATTTGTATTGAGTCCATTCATGTCTATCAGACAATATTTAAACATCTCATTGATTTTCCTCTTAGCCCCTATGGATAACTAAACTAACCAAGATTTCATATGCTTACTTCTTTGCAAGTGAAATATTTCAACAATGTTAGCATTTATGTAATTATAGCTAGCTCCAGAATCAATTAAAATTGTTATGGGCTCATTATTTATCTTAACTCCCACTCAAATCATGGGAGATTAATACTATGTTTGCTTATTATCCAAGGCTGTATAAATCCTTGGCATGCTCTTTCCCATGTATTCCATTGTTTCATCCTATTGAATGTTGTGGGCAATCCCCATTCTTTATCCTTTGTGAGAGGAATCCCTTTGTAGATGATTTCCCCCACATCCCCAACATTGCACCGATTGCTTCCTTGGCCTTTTTCCAAATGAATATGAAGTCTTGTGTTCATTGTGTGTGACTTGACCATGTTGATTTGCTTGGAAATTATTTCTGAAAAAGGGTGGCTTAAAATCCTTCTTCCCTTGATCCTTCTTATCCTTCATCTTGTCATTCCAAGATTTTTGGAAAATTGGTCTTTTGTTTCTCTGTTCATACAGATGCCTTACTCTCCTCATGGTTTCCTAAAATATTTTGGGGTTATCATATTGAATATTATCACTGTAGAAAGAGGGTAACCCACTTACAAACCTTTGGATTTTGAATTTCTCATCCTTGATGAAGTCAACGTACTTCAAAAATTCAAAGAACCGTTTCTCATATTCTTCCATAGTCATGGTTCCCAACTTGAATTCAAAGAAGTATTTCATCTTTCTTTCATTGTAATGCTCGAAAAAATATTTCTCTTGGAAATATCCCTTGAACTTCCTCCATGAGATTACTTTCTCATCAAGGTTCTTGGCTTGTTTAAGTTGATCCCACCACATAGTTTCCTTCCCTTACAGGTGGTAGATGGAAATTATAGCTTCTACTCAAGATGGGTAACCATGTAGCTAGAAATATTTCTTTATTTCCAACAGCTAGGCCTCTACCTCTTCTCCTTTCTTGTTCTCACCATTTAATTTTGGTGGCTTAATCTTCCCAAGTTCACCCTGCAATATGTCTACCTCAGGTATTCTCCTTTGCCTCCAAACAAGAGACACACTTGGACTACTCCCTGGACCTACAATTGCATGAGTTATTCTGGTGGAATGCCTTGGAGAATGATGGAATATACTCATGCTTCTTGATTTCCTATCCTTCCCATGATCATCTATTTTTCTATGGGATCTTGATGTTGATACTTGTCTAGAACTAGTTTCTTTCTCGATGCCAAAGTCCTTTTTAACTTGATTTTGTAGTATATTTAGTCTTTGAAGTATCTCTTCTTGATCCCTCATGATCTTCTCATTATCGGCCTTATATATCTACACTTCTTTTTGTAGGATTCTCATAGTTACAGTCCCATGCCTGTCTTTTCTCCCATTAGACTCAGTATCAACATTACCCATGATGATATGCAGACCTTCAATCTCTTATTCATGGCTGTAAAACCCTTGAGCATCCTCCATGTCTCCATTTCTCATGTAGGAACTAAATTCTGTTTTTTTGTATCTCTAATTCTGCAATAATTGTTGTTAGAATTGAGCATATTGCAAAATTATTATCAATTAGATTACACTTCATTCTTCCTTTTAAATTATGAAGAATATTAATGCACTACTCCCAAGTAGGATTCCTTAAATACATTCATTTTCAAAACAACTTTCCAATAGTTGTCCTTATGCCTCAATCTGAGTTTTGAGCGAATAGTTACAACAATTACAAGTTGCAATTTCTACTCTTTTGCTACTACATAATTCACTTTTATCGCTTTTGAAGAAAATATAATGCCCAAATCGAAATTCTGGGTTGAAATATCTCTTCTACTCCTCAAGACCTTTCCAACGACTATTTGTTTGCTCCAATCCAAGCTTCGAACTGAAAATTATGGTGGAAAAACAATGAAGGAATATTCATTAGCACATGCAACATAGTAGCAATGCTCAACAATCATTCAATCATTTCTTAATTAGATCTCCATCGTTGATCTGTCTTAATGGATTCACTGTGGGTCTAGTCATATATGTTCTTCATGCCTTCCATGAACCCGTTGTTATCACTATAACAATTTTTATATGGAATCCAAGTTTTGGGACTTAGTGAGAGGATAAACCAGTGTAGAGAAGTGATAAACTGGAGGATGGGGCCATCTCTAGCGGAAGGAGGCTAAGTCTAGAAAAAGTCCAGAGTTGATGGGACCCAGCGGATCACAGATCACAAGTGTCGCAGATCAATAGTCAGGGATCATTTCGGGTAGAGAACTAGCGTGGAGGTTAAAATGTCTGAGTGGGCACGAAATTCCAACCATGGTTTCTCGTAAAGACATGTGTCCCCAGACACATTTCATAGGAAAAAGAGGGTGAACTCGAAACCACTCCATCATGCCCCGAAATAACGTGTTAAGTGTCATTAAATGTGTCAAATCCAAGGGTCACATGTGGAAAGGAAACTTCACATCCAGTCAAATCATCTCGAGACACTTGTTTAGATACCATTCGTCTGCACAATTCCAAGTAAGTGCCGCCAAATAAATGATTTAAGACTCGTCATTGGAAATAAATGGTCGAACGTGATAATGCGTTATCTCTGTAAGGAATTTCGTCGGTAGCCCATGATTATTACTCGATGGTGACTGCTACTCAAAACACGAGTGAAATTACTCTATTTTTGGTAACTGACATTTTATTCCAGAGTGGGATAACTGCAAAATCAAATCACTCATCCAAATCATGTACAGTTAAGGGAATTAAGCTCATGTTCCTTGGAAAACTAGAGGAAGCTGGAAGAAAGACCCAACAATTTTCAAAAAACCAGGAAATTCGAACAATATGGCAGAACCATCAAGTAAAAAGAGAGAAAGGCATGTTGCGCGACTCCTGACAAAAAAAATTCACGTAAAATCTGTGGATGAACCAGTACCAGGTGAAGAAATCAGGTTGAATCCTATTATGAAAGACTTTATCATTAATGGATATGCAAATGGAAATTGCATGCAAGCTTGTGAGAGCAAAAGAAAAAAGTGACGGAATGAGGAAGTTGAAGCTGGAACAGTTAAAGGTACTGAAGAAGACCAACCTAGTTGGATTGACACGTTAAAGGAAGAGATTGAAAAATTAAAATGAAAAATTCAAGAAAGACTAAATTGAGTTCATTTAAGGGAGTCTTGTGATTTTGTAGACAGGTGGCATTTAAGGTAAAGACCTCAAATATTTTTGTTTTTTCTGTTTGTAACGTTCCTTGGAAAGTAGGAGTTCGTTTTTGGTACGGTACTCCCTCTGTAACTGATATCTATTTTGGAATCTTGGAGAAGATGATCCGTTTTTGGGTCTCATGTGTAATTTATCTATGTATACTATTAAAAAGAAAAAGGAACAGTTAGACTGGTCGGAGAAGGGCTTGCCCTTGTAGCAGAAAAACTTTGTGATTTCTTATGAATTATAATATAAGCAAAGAAGGTTTTCTTAGATAAGCGATATTCATCATGGTGTTGATGTTCAATATGTTTTCTTGTATTTCATATTCATGAATGTGTTTTTCTGCTAGCAATAATATTTAAGAAAAAGAAAAAATTCACCTTGCTGGTGATTTTTCTCATATTGATTATGCTTGTTATGTGTTTATTAGTTCCTGGTTCAGAATTCACCCTATATTGGTGCTCTATTTTCAGTAGCCATCCTTTAAGTTTCTTCTTCTAAAGTTATACCATGAGATTTGTCCCTAGTTAGACGCCTCTCATCATAGTGGTTTTTTCCTTCTCTTCCACTACCATCGCATATTACTTATTTGGCTTAACATCATACATATTTTTCCTATGTTCCCTCTGGAATACATATCTTATAAATCTTCATATGATTTTAGGAATTGACCCCATTGCCCAATGGCCCTACCCTCTAGTTTTGTCCTGCCACTTTTAAAATTTATCCTATTATAGAATCTGACCTTTGTGTGTGCATTACCAAATATTTTGAGTATTTTCAATAGCTATATGCATGAGAGAGCCCTCTCTGATTGGAAGGGTCAGAATCCAACCTAAATTTGGTTGAAACAGTTACCTCTGTCATTTTTCTATCAGCCAAACAAAATTTATAGAGTGCTAACATTCTAGTGCCATTGTCAGGGAGCGAAGGTGAAATCTTCCCTGGGATAAACGATAAAGTTTAGATTTGAGTATTGATGGTGAAAAGTATTCAGACACGGAAAGGTTTTACATCATTCACCTGGCAACTCCATTTTCAAGAACCTAGAATTCAAAATTTTCATGGCGACTCCATTGCCCAAAGACTCAATAGCTAGAAGATTTTATTGGCAACTCCACTCGAGCTTCAAATGCGATTTAGAGACTCCACTGGAAGATGAGATCCCTTGATAGAGGTATGAAAGGACATCATGGGATAAAACAAGTACCTAAAGTTGAGTTTTTTAGAAGACATGATATTGTTTGTTATTAATTACCTTTTGTCCTTTCGTGAACATGCTAAACAATTTTTTCTTTACCTATTTCATTCAAATGATGATCATGAAAATATTGCAATTGTGTATCCTCCCATTAAAGTTGTATATACATCTCCTCATTGTATCACTAATTTTGATAAAAAAAAATCATTTGAGCCATATGATGACCATAACCAAGTTGATGAGCCTCATGAAACCAAGGTTGATACTTCACCTCTTATACTTGATCCAACACCCTCCAAGACTCAACATAGATACAGACCCTTAAAATTACCTCACATCCTTCATGATTCTCCTCCAAATCACTATAAGTACCTACCTTTGTTTGATGGAGAACCTAATGCCATCACAGCTGAAAACCACATCCAAGAGTTTGAGCATTTTATAGATTTGTTTGAGATTGACCATGAATATGTTTGTATAATAGCCTTCTCTCAATACTTGAAAGGAGATACCAAAGAATGGTTTAAACATTTGCAACAATAGACCATTAGCTCATAGGAAGAATTGAAGAATTGTTTTTTAAATTTTTGGGGAAAGAAGAAGTTTTTGGATTTACAACTTACAGAGTTCTATGCCTTAAAGAGGCATAGAAATGAAACTATTCCTACATTCAGTAGAAAAATTTCTAGTATTTATTACAATTTTCCCAAAGTAATTCAACCAACTAAAGCTGCTACCATGCTCCAGTATGTCACTACTCTTCATCCATATTTGTCTTTCCTCCTGATGGAAAGAAGACCTAAGTCCTTCCAAAAAATATTTAATGATGCTAAAAAGATTCAAAAAAATATCCAAGTATGTGAACATATTCGAAATGAGGGGTTGGATGTTCAAGAACATGAAAGTGAATTCGAACATAAAACAGTTGATTGGAATCTTGAGCATATGGTTGATAATTTCATAGGTCCTATTGAAGTCTTTAATGCTGAGGATTTTTCAAAAGATTGTATTCCACTCATTGAGAAAGGAGGTGCTAAGTTAGTTTTTGATCCACCCCATGATAAGCCTAAAGTTGATTGTTTTATATATTCATTTGTAAACAGTCAAGAAGATCAGTTTGCAAATCAGACTATTGAAGAGAAGGTTGATGTTCCAAGTTTGTTCTTGTTAGATGACATTTCAGACGTCGTTGATTTGCCTATATATGATGAATATAATTATTAGTGTGATGTTGAATTCCTAGAACAACCAGTTGCATGTTCACTATCAGAAAATGTTCCTTTTCAGCAATATGTTGAGGGAAATCAATTTACTATCACAGCTACAAAGAAAAAAGTATTGAATCAGCTGAAGGAAATTATTTACCTTTATGCTTTTCTTCATTTAAATTTTTGAAAGAAAATTATAATATCATCATTGAAGCAAAATAAGTTAGGATGATGTCAAACCACGATGATTCACTGGAAATAATTAACAAGGAATTGCAGCCATTGGTTAAAAATGAAGTTGAAGGTGAGTGTGTTCAGCAATCCAAAGAAAGTGGAAAATGTGCATATGACATTAGTAAAGAAAGTGAAGAATATTTTGAATCAAGTGGAAGAACCTTTCCATTGTGCTTTTCTTCTTTCAAATTGCTGAAGAAAAATGTTAATAATGTTTTAGAACAGAAACCCTCCAGGCATGATGTTGAATCTGAAAAGAGCAGTGGACTTGCAAATGAAAACCATCTCCCATTATGTTTTTCTTCCTTTGAATGGTTAAAATCAAATCATGATAAAATAGAGAAATTTGATCAAAGAATTGTTGTCAAAAGTCATTTGCCTTCTCCTAAACTTGATGAGGACATTCAATGAGATCTCCAAGAAAACAAAGTACTTAAGAAGTGTTTTCATCCCCCTACAAAGGATGAGGTTGTTCAAATTATAAGTAACTTAGACATGGATGAGGGCTCTGAAACCCCATCTATGGAGACTGTAAGAAATGAACAAACAAATGACATAGAGTTTCGGGGAAGTAACAAAATAGTGTATGTCATGATTCAATCAGAAATAATGAAAGATAGCAAGGAGATAGTTGTTTTATCTAATTCCTTTGAATATTATGGTTCTGAAAATGTTCTCAATACTGAAGAAGTAGAGAAAGAACAACAAACACTTGTGAAGGAACTTGGTCCTTTTGTTTTGGTTCATCAAAAAGAAATGTTTTTTCATGTGTTTCATGACCTTGTGGTGTACTATATGGAGAGTTTTAACAATCAAAATTTACATGTTATGATGAGTTGTGAGATTAGAGATGAAAATGATGGTCAATCAACGTCAGCATTAAATATGGATTGTGTGCTACCAGGGGGTTTATTCCAGTCAGCACTATCTTGTAGTTCGGAAGATTGTTATTCCCAACAGACTCACCTGATTTTTCAACTTCTTGGTAAAAATCAACTGGTTAAATCACATGAAAGCAAGAATGCAGTGGAAACAGTGAAATATGATTGATGTTTTGTGCATGTTTTAGAAGATCCATTTGCAGTTTTGTTGGGGCAGTAAACAGTCCTAATGTTTTTTAATCTTTGACAATTGAATTCATATGTAAATTCTTGAATAAATTATCAGTAAATAGGCTTTGGAGCAAGCATGTGAAAAGAAACTAGACAATAGATAAAATTCTTACATGGTTGCATTGGCATTATGATTTCATTTGATTGGAAGCTCATTTCAACAATTAGGGTAGGTAGGTGCGAATAAGATTGATAATCAAGCATTTTTTAGTTTAGATTTTCAAATAAAGTGTTCAGTTAGATTTTAATAGTATATCCAACGTTCAGTCTCTAGGTGAAAGCAGTGGGCAGACATCGGTTTTCAGCAAACATCAGTTTTTAGCAGACATTGGTGACAGGTCAGAACATGGTACACACCCATTTTGGGAGTAGTGCGATGGATAAGGAACAATGTCTACGCGTTATTTGCTACCTCACAGGGAGGATAGCATCCCCAATTAGAGCCCATGTTATCACTATAACAATTTTTATATGGAATCCAAGTTCTAGGACTTACCAAGAGGCTAAACTGGTGTAGAGAAGCAATAAACTGGAGGATGGGGCCATATCTAGTGGAAGGAGGCTAAGTCTAGCAGAAGTGTAGATTTGATGGGATCCAGTGGACCACAAATCGCAAGTGTCATAGATCAACGGTTAGGGATCATTTCGGGCAGAGAACTAGCACGGAGGTTAAAATGTCTGAGTGGGTCCGAAATACCAACCGTGGTTTCCCGTAAAGATATGTGTCAGCCCCAGATGCAATTCGGGGGGAAAAGTGGGTGAACTCGAAACCACTCCATCACGCCCGGAAATAACATGTTAAGTGTCATCAAATGTGTCAAATCCAAGGGTCACATGTGGAAAGGAAACTTGACGACCAGTCAAATCATCTTGAGACACATGTTTAGATACCATTCGTCTACACAATGCCAAGTAAGCACTGCCAAATAACTAATTTAAGACTCATCATTAGAAATCAATGGTCGAATGTGATAAGTCGTTATCTCTGTAAGGACTTTCATCAATAGCCCGTGATTAGTACTTGATGGTGACTACTACTCAAAACACAGGTGAAATTACTCTATTTTGGGTAATTGACGGTTTATTCCAGAGTGAGATAACTACAAATCAAATCACTCGTCTAATTCATGTACAGTTAATGGAATTAATCTCGTGTTCCCTAGCAAACCAGAGGAAGATGGAAGAAAGACCCAACAGTTTTCAGCAACCCAAGAAATTCGAACAATATGGCAAAACCATCAAGTAAAAAGAGAGAAAGGCATGTTGCACGACTCCTGACAAAAAAATTTCATTCAAAATATGCGAATGAACCAGTACCAGGCGAATAAATCAGGTTGAATCATATTATGAAATACTTTATCATTAATGGATATGCAGATGGACATTACATGCAAGATGGCGAGAGCAAAAGAAAAAATCAATGGAAGGAGGAAGTCGAAGTTGGAACATTTAAAGGTACGGAAGAATACCAACCTAGTTGGCTTGACATGTTAAAGGAAGTGATTGAAAAATTAAAATGAAAAATTCATGACAGGCTAAATCGATTTCATTTCAGGGAATCTTGTGATTTTGTAGATAGGTGGCATTTAGGGTAAAGATCTCAAATATTTTTTTTTTTTTTTTTCTGTTTGTAGCGTTACCTAGAAAGTATGAGTTCGGTTTTGGTATGTTACTCCCTCTGTAACCGATATCTATTTTGGAATCTTGGAGAAGATGATCCATTTTTGGGTCTCATATGTAATTTATCTATATATATTGTTAAAAAGAAAAAGGAATGGTTCAACTAGCCAAAGAAGGGCCTGCCCTTGTAGCAGAAAAACTTTGTGATTTCTTATGAATTTTAATATAACCAGAGAAGGTTTTCTTAGATATCTGAGATTCATCATGGTGTTGATGTTCAGTATGTTTCCTTATATTTCATATTCATGAATGTGTTTTTCTGCTAGCGATAATCTTTAAGCAAAAGAAAAAACTCACCTTGTTGGTTCTTTTTCTCGTATTGATTATATTTGTTATGTGTTTATTGGTTCCTGGTTCAGAATTCACCCTGGATTGGTGCTCTGTTTTCAGTATCCATCCTTTAATTTTCTTCTTCTAAAGATATACCATGATATTCGTCCCCAGTTAGACGCCTCTCGTCATAGTGGGTTTTTCCTTCTCTTCCACTACCATCCCATATTACTTATTTGGCTTTGCATCATACCTATTTTTCCTCCATTCCCTATGGAATACATAGCTTATAAATCTTCGTATGATTTCAATAATTGAACCCATTGCCCAATGGCCCTACCCTCTAGTTTTTTCCTACCACTTTTAAAAATTATCCTATTACAAAATCTGACCTCTGTGTGTGCATTGCCAAATCTTTTGAGTATTTTCAATAGCTATATGCATGAGAGAATCCTCTATGGTTGGAAGGGTCAGAATCCAACCTAAAGTTGGTTGAAACAATTACCTTTGTCATTTTTCTATCATTCGAACAAAATTTACAGAGTGCTAACACCCGCCACCAACACTTAACTTCTTTTTCCTTCATGGACTCATGGACTTGCGGACTCGCGGAATCATAAACTTGTAACCTTCCTTTCATAAGTCAGTCTGAGAAGTCTTAAAACTTAACCATTTATTTCCATCTATGCAGACTCATAATATTGTATCATTCCTTTCATAAGTCCATCTAAGAAGTCTCAATACTTAACCATTTTTTCCATCTATTACTGCAAACTCATGGTAACTTGTCACTTAGACAAATTCCAAGATCTTACTGCAGTTTCATGAGACTAACAGTTGGCCTACCACATGGATCCACATCACCCACCAATTGTCATCCCATCCAACATGTACCTTCCACCATGGCAGTACACATCTTTCTTCTACCATGTCAGCTTACATGTGGCCTCCACGTCATGTTGACATCATCGTATGAAGAAATACCCAAATTTTTGAGATTTTTATTATGTTTGAATTTTCCAAAGAGGCTCAATCCTTCACATTACCCATGAAATTTCTCTCATTTTTATTGAAGTAATTTAATAAAAAAAGTTGCAGACATACTCTAGAAATTAATTCTCTATGATTTTTTGCTTTAGTATTCTGCTAACTTGTCTCATCCAGGCTCAGCGTTGAAAACCTCACTCTGATACCACTTTGTAACATACCCAGCCACCATGGCGGGGTCACACCACATAAAACCTCTCTCTTTACAGCTCTGATACCATAATTTCATGTTCCCCAACCCAACTGAGGAACATTACGATGCATAATACACATAAAAAATAAACTTACTCTAACTAAAGTAATTATTTTACCGTGAGCCGATTTCTATAGCTTACAACTACAAATTTAAAACAAATTTAGTTATTGTCTATAATCATAAAATAGATGTATCTAAAGAATGGTAATAATCAACATGAAATGCAACTAAAAAACTTATTACAGCAGCACAAAAGTCATTCTCATTTACGCAGGGTTCATGCACAACAATAACACGGGTAAATATCTTAGTGCAAGATAAAACACTTATATTTAAACAAGAATCGGGCAACCAGCTGCTTGGGATGGATGCTCCACCCAACCATAGAATAGTTGTTCCAAATATCAACATATAGTCACCCCTGAGATAAGTCTAGTAATCCAAAAAAAAGGGTGGTCTTTCATAGTCCACTTGTAGCTCATAAAACTCATAACCCAGTTGATATTCTCCTACAACTATCCTGATTTTTCTACCATCTCTCTCTTCCTCCTGACCTTCCCTACCCAAGGAATGGACCATTCGTTTATTAGAGATAACCTAAGGGATGTACCATTCACTTATCAGGGATAACCAAATGAATGTACCATCCATTTATCGGGGATAACCCAAGGAATTTTCCATTCATTTATCAGGGTCTCTCTAGCACGGGTAGCTAGGAATCTCTCAGTTGGGAACTCAACAGAACTTACTACTAGGAAAACTATCAACAAACCAACAACAAGCACTTGTTGTTTTAGTGCAACTCACACAGGAGTTCACTCTTCAGGCCTAACAACCTGGATCTTCAGTTCTCCAGCTCCAATTCGCTCCAGTTATGCTCTAGAATTCTCCCTTCATGGTTTCACCAGCTCCAAGCTCCCTTTCTTGCTTTCTCCTTTTCTTATGAACAAAAACTTCATGTCTAAGAACTGATGTCCCAACCCATATAGATTTCCTCTCTTGTAGATTTCCTTTCTTGACTCACACTCTTCCCCAAGCTGATTGTACTCAAACCCCATGTGCCCAATAACTTTGGGATGTGACCACTCAAGCCCACCCTCTTACACGCATTCAATGATTGGCTTTGGAAACACTCAATGAAAAAGTGGAAGGTTTGTATACAATAAGAAAGTTTAGGAAAAATGATTTAAATTAATGTACATGGGTAATTCCCCCTTTGACCCATCTTGTCCATTATCCTATACACTCAGAATCTTGTGGATTAATTCAAACCTCATCTCCTTTCCATGTCCCCTTAGCATTTGGCATCACATTTTTATTTCTAAAACAATGAAATATAATTCGCATATTACATCAGTATTGGTTGTAGCCACATATTATATCCACATAAGCATTAATTAAACTAGGGATTATAATGGGGATGTTACAAGAGACTTCTTTTGTTGTATTTATACTTTTCCAAGTGACTTATTTACTTAACTTTAGGGTTAACCCATGTTTTCTTATTACAACCACTTTACCATTGAGTTAATGACTTGTAACTATTTAGGGGCTTCTTATCCATTCTTCGGGGCTTCCAACTTCATGACCTCATAACTTCTCAACAGTGAGGAACTACATGACGTACCACCTACCATTGGAAACTGCATGACGAGGACTATCCATCTATGAGTGTGTTACCTACATTTACACTATCCTTCATGTTCTTATTCCTCAAACAACTTCAGAATTCATGACCACACTTCTGGGGCTTCTTGTAGACTTCTTCAAATGAACCCATCACATCTATTCACATCAATGACAACCAACTATCCAACAACATAAATGGCATCCAAATATCCAATAATATCCCCCTTTGGCATGATGGAAACACTCATACTCCCCCTATGACCAATGCTCATCACGTTTCTCTCCCCCTTTAACATCAACGAAAAAGGGTATATCCCCTTCGGGATTCTCCTATTGTCTTCATGCTTCTTATCTTTCTCTTCTAGTATTTTTCTTTCTCCTCCTTTGACATCATGGGAAAAAAGGGTAACTCCCCCTATTGGTATTGTTAGAAAAACAGGATCGTGAAGCAATAAAATAAAAACAAATGCAGAAATAAAAAATAGAAGATACACAATAAAATAGAGACACAAATATACATGGTTCACCTAGTGTGGGATACGTCCACAAAAGAAATTGTCAGGTCCTTCCTTTTTATTATCTAGCGAATGAAGGGATACAACCTACAACACACTCGTTGTAACTTCCTCTTCTTTTCTCACAGTCTCCTCTCTCAGAATACAATATTCGCAATGATGCATAACTGCAATGCATTTCTCTCATAAAACAGGGTTTCCTTCTAGGGAAAAAATACCCTGACATAACTTCTATCATCAGATCTGCGACCTTATAATGAATGGTCCAGATTTACTATGAAATTACAATATACATTTACACGACAATTTTTCCTTTGGGGACCCGCTTTCCCCTAGACCCCCCAGTCGAGGGAATGAGCCCCCTGGACCCCGCAGTGGGGGAAATTCCCCCCCTACAACGTCCCTGCATGCAGGGATGTATAGTCTTCATGGGTTATAACTACAACTGAAAACAAAGGCCTATGAAACAGAAAGATAATCAGGATCCACAACTAACAATCTCCCACTTGGAGACTAATCAAAACAAATCCATTGTTGTTGTACTTGTTGAACTATAGTCCACCTTGTACCTAGAGTGGGGGAAATTCCCCCCCTACAACGTCCCTGCATGCAGGGATGTATAGTCTTCATGGGTTATAACTACAACTGAAAACAAAGGCCTATGAAACAGAAAGATAATCAGGATCCACAACTAACAATCTCCCACTTGGAGACTAATCAAAACAAATCCATTGTTGTTGTACTTGTTGAACTATAGTCCACCTTGTACCTAGAAAATTTCTCATCTTCACCTTCATGCTTGAAGACCAACTAAAACTGAGAAGGAACTTAGTTTCTCCCTGGTTACTCCCTTTGTTAACATGTCTGCAGGATTTTGGCTAGTGTGTATCTTTTCCAACTTCAAATGTCCATATTCCAAGATGGATCGTGTGAAATGGTACATGAGTTGTATATGCTTAGTCTTCAAATGGAAGGATGATTTATTTGCAAGATGAATGGCACTCTTGTTGTCTCGTTAGAACCTACTATTCTCTTTCTTCTTTCCCAATTCCTCCATAAACCTTTGTAACCAAATCATCTCTTTACTAGCCTCTGTAGCAGCAACATACTTTTCCTATGTTGTTGAAATTGAAACAACCTTTTGTAGTTTCGAAATCCAACTTATTGTTGTTCCACCTACAGTAAAACCATACCTTGTGGTGCTCCTCATGCTATCTTTATCGCCTGCCATATCTGAATCAACATATCCCTGTAGAATAGTGTTTGAACCTTCAAAACATAATACATGAGTAGAAGTACCTTTAAAATACCCAAGAATATACTTTATTGCCTCCCAATGTTCTTTACCTGGATTGTTCATATACCTACTCACAACTCCCACTACATGTGAAATATATGGTCTTGTGCAAACCATCGTATACATCAAGATGTCAAAGGCTTATGAATAAGGGACCCTGGACATGCATTATATCTCCTCCTATGTATTGGGACACATTTCTTTGGTTAATTTGAAATTCCTGGCCAAAGGTGTACTAACTAGTTTTTCATTCTGCATTCTAAATCTCTCCAACACCTTCTCTATGTACTCACCCTGAGACAATGTCAAATTGCGATTTTTCCTATCTCTTGTTATTCTCATACCAAGGATTTTCTTTGCAGCACCCAAATCCTTCATCGCAAATGAATTAGATAATTTCTTCTTCAGCACATTTATACCCCGCATATTAGACCCTGCAAAAATCATGTCATCTACATACAATAGAAAGATAATATAGCTTCCATTTTCTAGTTTTTTTAAATAAACACAATTATCAGAATGACATCTTGTATAACCTTGTTTTGTCATAAACCTATCAAACTTCAACTGCCACTACCTTGGAGCTTGACTTAGGCCATACAATCTCTTCTTCAACCTGCATACCAAATTTTCCTTCCCTTTGAGCTCATACCCCTGTGGTCGCTGCATATAAATCTCTTCCTCCAAATCTCCATGGAGAAAAGTTTTTTTTACATCTAATTGTTCAAGATGTAAATATTCTACTACCACAAGACTTAAAATAGTCCTAATTGAAGTCATTTTAACAATAGGAGAAAATATTTCATCAAAATATATATGTTTCTTTTGTGCAAACCCTTTTACAACAAGTCTAGCCTTGTATCGCTTCCTGCCTCCATCTTCTTCCTTCAACTTGTAAACCCATTTAATCTGCAATGCTCTTTTTCCTCGAGGCAAGTGAACCAAATCCCAAGTCTGGTTATTTTCAAGGGAATCCATTTCCTCTTTCATGCCTTTCTCCCGCTTCTTTTTAGTGTCTACCTACATTGCCTCTTCATAACACTTTGGTTCACCAGAATTAGTCAACAATAAATAGTACAATGAAGAAGAGTATCATTCAGGGGATCTACTTAACCTGGTAGATCTTCTAACAACACTTGCATGAGTTTGAGGTACATGTTTCTCCTGTTGTTGTACATTTTGATTTTCTAATAACTTTGGAATTTCTTTTTCAATGATCTCATCAATCACTTTGTATTATGGTTTTTCTTTTTCTTGCTTCTTTCCCTGCAACTGATCTTTGTACATGACCTTCTCGTTGAATATGACATCTCTACTCCTAATGATTTTTTAATTTTCATAATCCCATAAGCGATAACCAAAATCATTAACACTATATCAAATAAAGGTATACTTCTTGGATTTTTCCTCAAGCTTTGTTCTATTTTCTTTATCAATATGGACAAATGCTTCACAACTAAAAATATTCAAAAAATAATAGTTTACCTTTTTACCTATCCATGCCTCCTCTAGAATTCCACCATCCAAATATCTTGAAGGCCCTTTGTTTATTAAGTAAACAATGGTATCTACAACATCTTCCTAGAACTATAAGGGCAAACCAACATGCAATATCATACTCCTTGCACGCTCCATGATTGTTGTTTATCCTTTCTGACACACCATTTTCTTGTGGTGTTCATGGAAATGTCTTCTCTCTACGAATCCCATGGTATGAACAATAATCATCAAAATTGTTGATGCAATATTCACCTCCATTTTTTTATCTGAGACACTTCAACCTTTTTCCTGTCTCATTCTCAACCAAATCTTTTCATTTCTTAAAAGTATCAAAAACATCAGATTTTTGTCGAATGCAATAAATGTCCCAAGTTTTTCTAGTTGCATCATCAATAAAAGTAACATAATAATGAGAGCCACCAAAAGATGATACCTGAGCTGGTCCCCATACATATGTATGCACAAGCTCTAGCCTTTCACTCTTCTTTTCTTTTCCGACTTTGAGAAATATGACTCTCTTATGTTTTCCATAAACACAATGCTCACAGAAATCCAAATCAATTTGTTTAAGATCTAGAAACAAGTTTATTTTGTGAAGTATCTACATCCCCTTCTCACTCATGTGTCCAAGCCTATGATTCATAGTGTTGTATCCACTCATGTAGAATCTAAAGAGATAGAATATTCAGTATTACCAGTACATAAATACAATGTGCCTACCTTCTCTCCTTTTTCTATCACTAGTGATCCTTTGGTGACATTCCACACCTTATCTGTAAATATGGATATACAACCTTCACTTTCCAACTGCCATGTTGAAATAATATTTTTCCTTAGATCTGAAACATGTCTTACCTCTTTCAAAAACCATTGGTTTCCATTCCTTTTCTTTACTTTTACCTTTCCCATTCCAACAATTTTTCATGGTGAATCATCACCCAAGTGAACTTCTCCAAAATCACCTTGAACATAATATACAAAATGTTCCCTATGGGGTGTGGCATGAAATGAATCCCCTGAATCTACTACCAAAAACTCAAAAATATTATCTAAAGAAAGAATCAAATCATCTTGTAACACATCACCTGTTACATTTGCTTCCTGATTTTTCTCCTATTGTTCATCTCTTTGTTTCTTTGGAGCTCTGCAGTATTTCTTCAGATGTCCTTTCTTCCCACAATTCCAGCACTCTATCTTTCCTAGTCTGGATTTGGATCTTCCCTTCCTATAATTCTCATGGTTCTCTGATCCCTTTCTTCTATCCTTTTGTCTTCCCCCGTTCTCCATGTTTAACGCATTACATGATGTCTCACATGTTCTTTTCTGTTGCATTTCCTCACTAAGGATAACACCAACAACATCATCAAATTTTTAAGTGTTTGAACCAGAGAAAGAGTTACTTACAACCATGACTAAGTCGTCATAACTTTCTGGCAATGAGCACAACATTAGAATAGCCCTTACCTCATCATCAAAGTCCACTTTTACAGAACTTAGTTGATTGGTAACCGTATTAAATTCATTTAAATGATTTGCAATAGACCCACCTTCTGACATATTCATATTAAATAATCTCTTCATTATAAATACCTTATTGGATGTTGAGGGTTTTTCATACAGTTTAGACAATGCATCCATTATCTCCTTCATTGTCTTTTCTTTCTAAATATTGAAAGTCATCGATGCTGCCAAGCTCAGTCGTATCGTTCCTAATGCCTTTTTGTCAAGAACTTCCCATTCTTTGTCTTTCATGGTCATCGAATTATTTTCTATTCCACCCAATGGTAGGAATAGATCCTTCTAATATAAACAATCTTCCATCTACATCTTCCATAACTACTATTTTTGGCCGTTAAATTTCTCGAACCTAAACTTTCCATCTTCCACCATTACTCCCACTCGAACCAGGAAACCTCTTTTCCTGCGAGTTACATTTATCTCTTATACTAGTTTTTAGAAAAATAGGATCGTGCAGCAATAAAATAAAAACAAATGAGGAAATAAAACATAGAAGATACACAATACAATAGAGACATAGATATACGTGGTTCACCCAGTGTGGACTACGTCCACCAAAGAAATTGGCAGGTCCTTCCTTTTCATTATCTAGCAAATGAAGGGATACAACCTACAACACACTCGTTGTAACTTCCTCTTCTTTTCTCAAAGTCTCCTCTCTCATAATACAATATTCACAATGATGCATAGCCGCAATACATTTCCCTCATAAAAGAGGGTTTCCTTCTAGGGAAAAAAACCCTAACATAACTTCTACCATTAGATATGTGACCTTATAATGAATGGTCCATATTTACTATGAAATTATAGTATACATTTACAAGGAAATTTTTCCTTTGAGGGCATGCTTTCCCCCAAACCCTGCAAGGGGGGAATCCCCCCCTGCAACCCCCCCCCCCCGCATGGAGGGGTGTACAGTATTCATGGGGTATAAACATGGCTAAACACAAAGGCCTATGAAATAGGAATATAATTAGGCTCCACAACCAATAGGTATCAATTCTCTGAACAATCTTTCGATGACTTCATGTGTTCCCCCTATCTACATGCTTATGACCCTTCTTTCCTAATCTCTTTCTTTAACAATTTTTCTCCCCTTGACTTCTCTGCAAGATATCCATGTAAATCAATATGGGACTTCCTCCATATGATTTTTTTCCTCTCTTTGGGTGTTTCTTGTCCATTGGTTCTCCCTTTTTTAATTCACTGACATATATAAAAAGCATACAAAGTTACTTGACTTCAAGTCTTCATGTATTGTCAAGTTCACATCAATGACCATACTTTCCTTTGATGATATAACTTATGTTGACAGTTTCTCTTCAAGAATTCAAAGTTACTTAACTTCATGTCTTCATGGCTTATCAAGTTTGTATCAATGACCATACTTTCCTCTAATGATATAGCTTCTATTAACGGTGTCTCTTCCCTGTTTTGTTGTGCTTTTCATTGCTTTTCTTCCTGTGACTAATTGATTCCACTTGTCAACTGACTCCACCGATTCCAATTGTTAATATGATTTCATCTTCTTTTATGCATATTATTTTTACTCTATATTAAATGTCTCATGAATCCATATTTGTCCTATTAGTAACATTTTTCATCCGAGGCACAAGAGTATTCAGGTTTGCA
>JASDQU010586824.1:54082-76024 GCA_032191745.1 Picea mariana | reverse complement strand
CTGACTTTATGGAAGACATGTGATTTCTTCTTTAGGCTCTTCATACTCTTCTTCTTCTATAGTTTCTTCTATGGAATTGTTGAAAGCCAACTTTTCATTCAAGGTTATGTCTCTGTTGAATTCAACCTTATGTTGTTCCAGGATATAGATTATGTAGGCCTTGGATGATTCATTGTATCCCATGAATATTCCCTTCTTTCCTAAGGGTTCGAATTTCTTTATTTTATCCTTGGGGATGTGAATGTAAACATGGCATCCAAAGATTCTTAAGTGATCCACATTACGTTTTTTTCTTGAGAAGGCTTCTTCTAGAGCCATATCCTTCAATATACGGTGGGGATTTATATTCTGAACATATATTGTTGTCGTGGCTTCTTCTCCCCACAAATACATAGATAAGCCTTAATCATTCATTAGTGTTTTCACAGTTTCTTAAATAGATTTGTTCTTCCTTTCTGCTACACCATTTTGTTGAGGAGTATGAGGAACAGTTAGCTCCCTCCTAAACCCTATTGATTTTCAAAAGGAAACAAATTCCTTGGATGTATATTCTCCTCCATTATATGTTCTCAAGGTCTTGATTTTCTTGTTTGTGAGGTTCTCTATCTCTACTTTGAATTCTTAAAACTTGCTGAAAAAATCGTCCTTTGTCTTCAAGAGATATAACCAAGTCTTTCTTGAGTAATCATCTATGAAGATTACATAGTAAAGATAACCTCCTAGAGATTTGACTGGAATCAAACTGAAAACATTTGAATGTATTAGATCTAGGATTTCCTTAGATCTATTATTGTTGCTTGAGAATGGTTTCTTAACATTCTTACCAAGAGCACATCCTTTGCAAATTCCTTCATGTGTAGATTGTAGTTCTGGTATTCCTTCAACCATATTTTTTAGGAAGGGTAATGCTTGATAGTTGATATGAGCATACCTTCTATGCCAAAGTTCATTGGGATTGACTTCATCGTGTACAAGGGCTTCATCATTTCATTCTAGTAGTTTGTATAGTCTTCCTTCATGGGTTCCAATAACTCTAGCATTCTATATGTTGGAGTCTCTAGGCTAAGATAATACTTTTCCATATACAAAGGCTATTATGTTTCCTTTGTCTTCTAGGAAAGATATGGATACAAGATTATTTTCTAAACTGGGTACATATAAGACATTTCGCAAATGAACATTGTTACATGTTTTCAATTTGATGGAGGCTTGACCAATTCCTTCGACTGGATAGGTGTTTTTATCTCCAAGTTCTACCTTGTAGGATGTCTTATTTTCATTTACATTAGAGATTTTGGCTTGGTCTCCTGTCATATGCCTCAAATATCCACTATCAATTATCCACATGTCATCTTCAATAGTTCCTGTGAGAGTTGAATAGTGTATATGATCCTTCTTTTCATTCATGATTTATGTTGACTGATAATTGGTCAAACTTTGATTTTGACCCAAAATCTCAACCTTGACGTTTTTTCCTTCTGAGAGTGCCAAGAGTTACGTTGGACTAAGAGGCACTAGAATATATTCTCCATGAGTAAGGTATTCCATCATAAGGTGTTGGGCAAGAGTTTTAGGGTTTCTACAACTGCACCTGCTAGTAACCCTAGCGACAGTGCTTTGATAACTGCACCTGCTAGAAACCCTAGCAACAGTTTTTTAATGAGCTCGGTAACCTTATGGCTTAGCTTCCTTCGAGTGGTTAGACTAAATGAAGGAGGTGTGGGACAATAACCTGTTAGAAAAGTGGGTGTGCTCATTTAACCATAGACAATATAGCAATATTGTCACCCAACCATAGGCACTAATGCCACCCCTGAGCACCTTGATCTTGACAGAGAGAAGAATTATGGTAGAAAATCAATAGCAAACCAAGGCTAATGCACCAAGAAAATATAACTAAGACTAATCAGAAAGTCCAACCCATAAAAACTAAAATTATAGGTTGTAGAAACTGCAGCTGCAGCTGCTCCCCAGACTTGTGCACTACTAGATTTTTCCAGTGCGCACAAGTGGATTTATGCAATTCCAAGATAACTGTATCAAATGATAACTGGCATCCTATATTTATACTACTTTCTTTAAGCTGTATGGGACAAATTCTTCTTCTGGAGGCTAAAGACTCAATATAAAATATTTTCTTTATCTGACTTCTCTTCTAGGGTTATGTCCAAGTCTTTCAGGGTTTCTCTTGCTTCCTGGAATATTTTAATCTCATCAAAGGTCACAAGTGGAGTTTAATACCTCCTGCAACTACCATAATATCAACACTTCCAAGGTGGTCCAGATCTTGTTTGGATTCTTGCATGCGAAAACATGAAACCATAAATCAGTGGATATTAACTCAAGAAGTAGTCCTATGGCATCATCCTTACGGTTCACCCATCTGGTCTTCTCAAGCACTGATGTAGGTACTGTTTCTATTGCCATCCTCAAATTATACAGTCCTTTTCTTTTGATTTGGAATCCATCCTTCGGCTTCCATTCAAAATAGTTGTACGGTGATCCAAAACTAGGGTGGCGAAGATCTATGGATCGAAGCCCGTATGCAATTGAGAAGAAAATAGCGCAACTTCCTTTAGATACAAAGGATCCTTCTCAAATCTAATGATATGTGACTCTAATCGTTATCCATTCATATGTGTTGATCCTTCTATTGAAGCTGAGTTAATTGGATCCTCCCTGGTGGCAGCCACAATGGTTCTGATATGATGGTGGAAAGAATCTACAACCAGTTGACATGGTCGTGCGATGGCTTTGAATTCGTGGATGGTAAGGAGGGAAAGCTAGTGATGCCTTCATCATCACCCAACGTGTTTCCAATATCGAATAATAGTGAATATTGGTGGGAGAAGGTAGGATATCATCCATGTAAAGAACCTTTGATGTTTTCATCCAGACACAGAGTTTGCACATGACCTCGCCATCGATGTCCATCATGTTGTGGCTCAACACTCAACGAGTGATCCAATGACGTTAACAGTGGAAGAGTAGTTGATATTGGGAATCCATTGGAGGTGTGTATCGAGGAAGTCGATAGTTTGAAGGATGATCTTACTAGAATGGATGCCAGGTGTTGGGGCCAAATTTGTTTTTTAGCCCGTTTTGAATTTCATGTCTTAATGCTCAAAATCGAAAGATGGTTTTTGTATTTTCCTTCTGTTGTTTCAAAATCTCTAAAGTCTCATCACGCGAGCAGCGATGGTTATCATACTCTCAAGGCGAGTTCTACTTTTCGTTCAAATAATGTTCCCCCTTTTTTACCTCAGGATTTCGTATGTCGGATGCTATAGATCACATAGTTCACAAGTCCCGAACAATGAAACGGCAAAATCGTTTTAAAATTTTACCCAGGTCAGTAACGAGAGTAAAATTTTCCTAAATTACGGTTAAGCATCATCCATTTTTCACGTCTAGACGTTTACTAAATCCAAAAGTCTTACTGTCATAACCCCGATAGCCGAAACCACGAATTTCTTGTTTTAGTAACCCGCGTTAAGGTTAAAGGTAAAAGCTTAGCCATGGTTAAGTTCTGTCGGGAATTCGCAACTCGACGTATCTTCTTTTAAAAATATTTACTGTCAAAGCCCCGAGTCGCAAAGTCGCGATAAATATATAAACATAATTAATTAAACACTTAATCTGATTTTATCCTCCCTTTTAATTAAAACACACCATCGTGATCTTGCATTTTCGCAACTCGGCATACAAACTTCCTGGAAGTTATACCTTCGAAGATCCAAGTTGCGAAATTGCGATATGAATAATCACGTAATTAATTAAGCACCTAATCATAATTACATTTTTTATTAACCAGAGACAATCATCGCAATCTCGGGTGTTAGAGGTTCAAAGGGTTAAAGCAAAAACTCCCGATGCAGCGAGTACTGAAAGATTAATTAACTTTGCTAAAACCTGATTAATTGAGCTAAGCCAGTGTTTCCCATGATTTGATCCATGCACAGTTTATGAGGCAGTCCTAATTCTTCCTTATGCCAACTAACATTTTGAACCGCCAAAATTTATGGCATTAATTAGAAACAAGGCGAATCGACAAGTAAAGATTGGGTTTTTATATTTAAGTGAATCGACAAAATTTATATTTAAGGGTGATTTGACTGATCTGTTCTTAAAAAGTACCGAGTTTTTGAATATATAGAGTTGTTATTCATTATCACAAATTCATTTCTATTACGCAGAGCACACTTTTCTCAGCGAACTAATTTCTGTATGTATACATATTTTTATCGCAGAAGAGCTAAAGAGGGATCTCCCGTCATGGCCCCGCGAAAAGCGTCTAAAGCCAATGTTGACGTTTTGGGACAAGGTTCAGACAACATCACTGATACTTCACCTCGAAGTGTCGACTCAGTCCCGACCTGGTCATTTGTTTCTGATGTTCTATAGGCTGAATTAGTAGATTATTCTGATGATTCTAGTGACAATGAAAAAGATGACATAACCACCAAATATAAGATCATCATCCAACATGGAATGCATAAAGTAGTGGCCAGGCCACAACTTCTCCCTTACTATGATATGGTCCAGTGGGCATTAGACCATGTGGACATACCAACCAGAACCATCATCAATGAGCAGAAGGTCACCATCGGGACTTTCAGACCCAAACAACTGCAAGCTATGTACAAGTTGCCTACCATGTCATACCTTACATACGATGTCGAATTCTTGGAGAAGTTCAAATAGAAGGAATGTGTGCAATATGGCAAGACTATGTCTAGCTTAATCAGAGATTGGGTTTTGCACCCTGCGAAGTTCAGGGCAGACAGTAATGGTATATATTCAATAGCTTCCTTGGAACCACAGTTCAAGTATATAGCTATGATGACATGTAGATTATATGGGAGAGAGGACACCTCACATTTCTTTCTTCAATGGGTGCCTCTAATACATCAATTTGTCGAAGGTTGTTCCTTCGACTGGGCGAAAATGTTGTCTGATAGCTTGACCAGTCAAGTTATAGAGTATCGAGCGCAGAAAGAGAGTGGAAAGATTGCTTCATTTTTTATGTCCGCATACATTATGGACGTCGTGTGTTTTCTAACACCCTTTCCCTTAATGAGCTTGAGTTGGACTCCATCAGATGCCGAGCCCATCCACATCTATCATTCAAAATTGTGGGAAAACAAAGCGGTAGATTTCGTATATGAAATCTTTAACTGGGTAATGGTACCACTGCATGTCACTATTTTTGGCCACCCGCCACCCAGGATCTCAGATAGTATAGTGATGAATTTGAGCAGTATCGTTGACTGGTATGTAGAAGCCGACTTCTCATATCTCAGAGTTTTCGGGGCTTCTGTTCCCCCACATGCATTACCATTATTCATACCCAACAAGCTGGCTTGTCATGAGGTTGCTAGACAAACAGTAATCAGTGGCATAACCAAGGATCTTAAGGGATATTCAAAGAAGGTATGGCCACATTTTCCTATTCATTTAAATTCATATTCTTTATTAGATTTTGGGCATGCTAAAGCTAAGGCAGTAGCCCTGGAAGACCTAAAATTGGTTCTTATTGAATTCAAGAAGCACGATCCGCAAAGGGTCGTAAGTAATCATCTGGCCAGTTGTGGACTCAAAAGGTTCGAACATGAAAATTCACCCTCGGATGACATTTTCTGAGGCGTAAGATCTTATGAGGAGAATTTGGCTCGGATACAAACCTTGGCACCTGAAGACAGGGTCGATGTTCTAAAATTTCAAGAACATCGACACAGTTGTCTTCCTGCAGTATTGTGGGGTGAGAATCTGAGTACGGTGGAGGTGAAACAAAAAGAAGTCAAAGGCTCTAGAGATGCGACACCCAGCCAAGAAAAACAACAAGATGGGGAAGAGAAAACTAAGAGTCCGAAAACAGAGATAAAGACTCTCGACCTGCCAAAAAAGAAGACTCCAGTTACTACTCCGGGGCAACCAGCTAAACAAATCAGAGATCCCATCGCATCCATTACTCCCTTGTAGTCAACTCAGGGAAATATTGACGTAGGGTGAATTTTAAATGAATAATTGAGACCCATAAGGATGGAAGAGCTCCCCCCAAATGAGTTCTTCTTTGATAAGAAGAGAAAGGTTGTGGTAAAGAGAGAATTCTATCAGGAAGGGAAATTAATAGCCAAGAAGTACAAAGTATTGACTGATGGGAAAGACAATAAGAATGAACAATTCGCAACAGAAATAGCCAGGAAAGTAGGGGCATATGCCACAGCGAAACAATTTTCAGTCGGGGTTTTGAAAAAGCAGCTAAAGCGAAAAAATTGCCTTATCAAAACCCTAGAAGCCAAACTAGCCACAGCAGAGGAGGCTGCCAAGGACCAGGCGAGTGTAGGGATAGAACAAGCAAGGTTGGTCGATAAAAGTGAGATAGAGCTGCTCAAAACTAAGCTCGAACAAGTAGAGCTAGTGGTTCGGAATGGTCAGATACAAGCGAACCAGCAAAAAGACTTGATCAAACAGCTACAAGCTAGAGTGGAAATCGTCGAAAGTAAAGTTATAAATATCAGGATGTTCCAGTTCCAGGTGATAGAGATTCGGAGCAGAGTTTCTGTGGCCCAACAAAATTTACTCACCAAGGTAGAGGTGATTTGGGACAACTGCTTACTTGTTAATCAAGTTTTGGAAAATTTATCTGTCAGAGAAAGAGAAGTTGGAGCAGCACGGGTTGCTTTTCAAGAGGCTGTAATAGCTACAAACAACAGGGAATTGGGAGGTACTCCTAGGTTTTACATTTCAGAGCAGACCAAAGGAAATATTCTATTAAAAGAATGGGAGCACAGTGTCTCAGAAGGTAAGCTGCAAGCCAAGAGGGTAACGGAATCCTTAGAAGAGGCTTTTAGTTCTATAGATGGTAATCTGTTAGGCATTGATAGTGAAGGTAATGCTGAGGCATTGAGTCAAATGAATATAGCGAAAATCTCACTTGATTTAAATAAAAAAGAGGAAAGAGATTCGTCCGAGATCTCACAAGTGAATATGGCAGACATAGTTCAAATAGATAAATGTATGATTAGACCAAGTGTGCAATTGTGCGCTATCGACATCATAGACAGACAGTTGGAAGAAAGATTACTACAATTAGCCCGAGATTGTTACTCTTTTGAAGCCAATTGTCAAGCAGAACCGTCAAGGTTGATATCTTGGCTGGTGGAAAGATGTGTCACTTGTACCTAGCATGTGCGAGGACAAGCTTCTGGTACCAAATAAAGACAGAGATGAAGAAATGTAAGGATTGCTCTTCTCCTTATCATAACTGAAAATTTTGCAACGATTGAGATTCCATCTTATGTAAAACTGTATAAATATACTATAGAAAGAAGGAACGAAGGCTAGACCTTTTTGTGTCGATTGTAATAGAGGTTTTCCATTTTGAGAGTTAATATAAAGCAAATTCGAAGATTCTCAATTCCGTCACGACTGTGTTATGAGTTTGTTTCCTTGTATCTCATATTTCGTTTCATTTCATATTTGTATCTGATGAATGCTTCACTATAATTTAGTACAACCTCTACTATAGTGAATGAATTTTGGTTTTCTATATTGTTTATTGTTTTTCCTCTGTATCAGCTATCAGCAGGTATAAGACTAGTCAACACTTTCAGAATTCTATATATATTTTATGCTTCAATGGGTTATTTCTTTACATTTTTCTTCTTCTGTTTATACATGAGATTCTCCCTTGATAAGAGCCTTACTCGATAGACAGCTTAATGTTTTCTCCCACCTCATACATTTTTATTAAAGTATAACTCAGTTATGGGAAAAGGCCTTTGGTTTGCACCCCTTTTTCACTCCTGAAACAGTAAACTCTCTTTTATACGACCGAATTGAGACAGCACTTAAATTCCCCCTGAGATTTTCTTATCTTTATGTTCCTCCATGACTGTCCATGTAACAAGACATCCTAATATTGAACCCAGACTATCAGATCAAACACATATTGCCTTAAACCTTTTTGATACTATTCTTAAAACAGCCACTACCCGGGTTGAACTTGAACGTTCATGGGCAGCGATTGAACGGGATATAAACATCCAGGAACAGTTGGAAGCTAGACAACCCCCACGCAGAAATCAGCCCTAATTTCCCTTGCCGAAGGTTGACGTTTCTTCCTTCTCTACCCTTTACTCACTTTCAGATTCCTAGACACTGTACTTCTAAGCCTTAAGTACAGACTCTGGAACAACATCTTTTTGGCATTGTTGCCGAGGACCGAAGTTACGAAATCTTTATCCCTGGAAAAACGACATTTCTTTCGTTGAAAGTGCCACCCTTTGATAGTGAACAAAGAGTGCACACCTTTTAAAGGATTTCCAATCTTTCACTTGGCGACTCCACGATTAATAAGTTGGCATCCGAATGAAGGAATACCAGGCAAAACCTGGATGGTAAACAGACCACACCCGTTACCGACCCTGAGAAAATTTTAAAGACGAGAGGATCTCTTAAGCCGACCCCTGTAGTCTATCATCCTAAATGCCCACAACTGAAGACCAAAAGTTCTTCTGAACCTTCAACTTCACGCAGCCCTCTTTTCGACACTAAGGATCTAACATCGAACTACTCTGAAGTTAGAAGCGAAATCCGTCCGATAACCCCTGTAGAACATAAAGGAAAAAGTCCTGCAGAAATTTATCTACTATTGATATATCATCGACTCTTCAATTGAATTTCATGACCTCACACGGTATCGAAGAATATTTCACGCATCTAGCTTCCACACCCGTTGGTTCCCCTGACTACATCTCTTGCAAGTCCGAAGAGCCAAGCCCTCGCATCCCTTACCAGTCATCCTTAGATTTTTCACCCCGTGAAGAATGTAAAGATTCACTTTTAATCTTCCAAAACCCCCTTTACAACTTTCCACTAATAACAATGGCAGCCATCGGAGGAGGAGGTGGAGGGGTTATCGGAGGAGGAGGTGCATGAGCTCCTAGAGGAGGAGTTGGAGGCCAAGGGCCTGCCCCCCCTCCCATAATGTTCGCTAAAGTGGCAGCAAGATACATTCCCTTGGTATTGCACGTTCCTCTACACAACCTTCCCAAAAATTATATAAAAAAATTTGCCAAAATTCACTGGGGAAGGAGATCTGACCGCAGCCGAACACATAAATTTCTTTGACCAATTCGCAGACATCCTAGGTCTTGAAAATGAAGAGGTGTATTCAAGGCTTCTCATCCGAACCTTTGAAGGACAGGTCCGAACTTGGTTTCGGAGTCTACCCGCAGGATCTATCTTGTCCTATGACGCCTTGGAAGATGCTTTCCTTAGACAATGGGGTGAAAGAAAGGACCACATATATTATCTAACTGAGTTTGGGTCTTTAAGAAAAAAGAATTCAGAAACAGTTATGGAGTTTATTCAAAGATTCAATAAGCTGTATAACAAAAAAATCCCAGCCGAGGTTAAACCGTCCCAACCCGCAGCCAAAGTAACTTTCGTGGGGGATTTCGAACCAGATTTTCCACTTCTTCTATGGGAAAGAAGGGGTGCTACTCTGAACCGAATGCAAGATGACGCTATAGAAATTGAGTCAAATATGATGACTTTTGGTAAGTTAAAAGCTAAAGTAGAAACAGGAAATCGAGAAAATAGATGCTTTAGAGAACAAGCAGGGTCGTCAGGGTCTAATAGATACACAGATGACAAAGTAGACGATATGGCTAGGGTAATTAAGGAACTGTCTAATAAAATATCCAGAATGGAGCTAGAACAGGCCAAAGCTGATTCTTTCACCAAAAAGGATTTCAAGAGGAACCCCAACCCCCTGAACCAGCAAAGACAGATAAAAAATGAAGACCAAAAAATACAAGCTCCCGTAAAGAGTGAAAATTTTATAGGAGTGAATGATCTCCAAGATTTCGGAGATTCGGATAATGATGTCACGAACTTCAGTGATGACTGCACACAACCATATCTGACTAGAGAAGATTATGAAAAATCTTTAAACACTCAACAATCGTCAGTTTAGGGTGAATAAAGAGATCATACTGACCTTTGTATCTCTCAACAAGAAACCGAAATGATAATGGCTGAGGTCCAACCTAAGTATAACTCGAGAGCTAAGAGTAAGCCCATTTCAACTACTCAACCTAAGAAAATTCTCCCAAGAGGTCAAACTTATGAGCCTACTCCGGAAGAAACCCTATTACCTAATAGCAAATCGAAAGTAGTAGGCACACATGAGTCTGAAGTGGGAAAAGTTGAGACCCAAGCACAAGGAACCAAAACAGCTAATAAAATTACACCTTCAACCAAGACCATGAGTAATAAAGCGGTCCAGATGAATAAGTTGAAAAGGAAGGATTCGGAAGTCCCAACTAGAGAAACAGACAAGGTGAGCGGAATTTTCAGTTTTGAAAATGAGATAAATAAAATTAAGATACCAATTCCTCTGGTAGAATTAGCAAAAAACCCAATTTATCGAAAGCAGATTACCAAAGTGATAGGTGTCTCAGAGCTAGAAAGCCAGTATGACATTTTAAAACTGGAAGATGATAAACCCAAAATCACTTTTGGTCCACATTTTGAAGGGGCCAAAGACATTGTTGCTCCCTTTTATATCACCTTAAATGTATATGATCAACTGCTACATAATTGCATGCTAGACTCCAGAGCCTCCCATAACGTAATGCCTAAAATTATTATGGGCAAATTGGGTCTCCAGATCACCAAACCTTACAGAGATTTTTACTCTTTTGACTTGAGAAGAGTTAAGTGTATGGGGATGATAAAGGATTTATTAGTTACCTTGGCACAGGTCCCAGTTAAGAGTATCTTGATGGATGTGGTTACTATTGATATTCCCCCCAAGTATGGCTTACTATTGTCTAGGTCATGGGGAGCCAAGCTGGGGGGTTTTCTTCAACTGGATATGACGTTCACCAAAATTCATGTGTTTGGTGGGAAATTTACTCGGTTGTACAGAGAGATGAGGTTAACATATATAGTAAGAAACCCTCAAAATCCGAACAATTTCCCTATTTACATTGCAGATCAAGATTTAGGAAATTGTATCTTATCCTTTGATGACAGTTTAGATGGTTGTCCAGAGGAAAACGATATAGACCAGGAATATTTAGGTTACATGACCGAGGATATGTGTAGCATTGGTATCTAGAAAAAAAAATTGACGGTGCCTCATCTTGCGAAGGGGCTGGTGCAGGAGTGCTTTTAGTGGCTCCTGAAGAAAAGTTCATAGTTCCATTTTCTTACAGACTGCAATGGGATATAGATTATACTAACAACGTATGTGAATATGAAGCATTGGTCTTAGGATTAGAGGCTACCAGGAAGCTAAAAATAAATAACCTAGAGGTATACGGAGATGCAAAGTTAATAGTCAAACAAATAAATCAACAGTACCAAGCCAAACATCCCAGATTAAGATCATACAGGAATTGTGCCTGGGATCTGATGGAAAACTTTTTCTCATCTGTAAATGTCCACTTCATCCCACCCGCAAAAAACTTACATGTTGATGCATTAGCTAAAGAGGCTTCAACTTTCACTCCTCCTACAACCTTTAAATTGAAGTATCACATAGAGATAAGACACAGACCATCTATACCAGATAATATCCAGCACTGGTAGGTTTTTGAGGATGATGAACAAATTAAGAAGTTTCTTGAAGCAGTAGGTGAATTTTCCGAAACTCATGCAGACCAAGAAAATCAAAATGACCAGATATGGATCATACAAGAAGGGGAGGATCATCAAGCTTTCCAAGACAAAATCACAAATCATCGTATGATGATCCTAAAAAATAACCATATTCCAAAGGGACTGATCCCTCTAGAAATATTGTTTTATCAAAACGACATACCCATAAAATCCACCTTACAGCCCCAACCCAAAGAGGTTGAAGACTATGACATAGGAACCAAAGAAGATTCCAGGATGGTTAAAATATCTAAGCTTCTCCCCCCTGAAATAAAGGACAAATATAAGGACCTACTCAGACAATTTAAAGACATTTTCACCTGGTCTTATGACAAGTTAATAACTTACGACACTATCGTGATCGATCACAAGATACCTTTAAAACCTGGGGTCAAACCTTTTAGACAAAAGCTTAGGCAGATCAACCCCATTTTATTACCTATGGTCGAGAGAGAAGTGAAGAAACTTTTGGAGGGGAAAATTATAGTACCTCTGAGATATTCTAACTGGGTGGCGAATCTAGTCCTAGTCAGAAAAAAGAGTGGAGAAATCAGACTGTGCATGGATTTCAGAAATTTAAATAAGTCCTCTCTTAAAGACAACTATCCGCTACCTAAAATGGATCATGTGCTAGAAAGGGTAGTTGGGGTGAATAGAATATCTATGATTGACAGTTTCTTTGGATATAATCAAATTGCCATGAATGAACAAGATAAATAAAAAACAACTTTTACTACTCCTTGGGGTACGTTCATGTATGACAAGATGCCTTTCGGTTTGATGAATGCAGGAGCCACATTCCAATGCACTATGGACATCGCTTTCATCGGAGAGAGGGATAAGTTCGTAGTCATCTACCTCGATGATTTAACAGTCTTCTCCAAATCCGACGAAGAGCATTTGGTACATCTTAAACAAACATTCGAAAAATGCCGCAGGTTTGGTCTATCCTTAAACCCCAAGAAATCACACTTCACCATGCAAGAGGGTAAATTACTGGGTCATATTGTATCCAAGGATGGAATTAAGATTGATCCTAAGAGGGTTGAAGCAATAGACACTATAAACATTCCCAGAATGTAAAAGAAATTCAATCTTTCTTAGGAAAAATAAATTTTTTACGAAGATTTGTCCCAAATTTTGTTGAAATTGTAAAATTGATCACAGATATGCTGAAAAAGAACAGCGAAGTAAAGTGGACAACAGAAGCCAAAGTGTCATTCGCACAGATTAATAAAGTAATAGCTGAGGCACCTATATTGGCAAGTCCCGATTATCTGAAAGACTTTCTTATTTTTTCAGTTGCCTCCAAACACACGATTGTTGTGGTGCTCCTCCAAAAGAACGAAGAGGGTTTCGAACAGCCAATTGTCTTTTTCAGCAAGAGTCTCAGAGACGCAGAACTTAAATATGATATAATAGAAAAACAAGTGTATGCCATGGTAAAAGCACTGAAGGCATTTAGAACATATGTATTGCACTCCAAGATCATTGCGTACGTACCAACCAGTTCTGTGAAAGATATTTTGGTACAACCAGACAGTGATGGGAAAAGAGGATGATGGCTGGCCAAGATTCAAGAATTTGACCTGGAAATCAAACCTACTAAATTAATAAAAGGACAAGGCCTGGACAAAATTTTGGCTGAATCAAATCTCAGAGCTCTGGATATAAACTGCCTACAGGGATATGAGGAAAATATGAACGTAAGCGAGCTTGATGAACCAACAAGTGCAATTAAGATCAAGGAGAAGTTTGTATCATCAGAATGGTACAGAAATATAGTATCCTACCTACTGACTTTAAAATGCCCAAGTGAACTATCACCATCAAAAGCTAAGACTTTAAAGATTCATGCAGTTAAGTATTGTATCACCGAAAATCAACTATATTGGAAAGACCCGCTCGATTTCTTGTTAGTCTGCTTAGTCGAATTGGAAACAGAAAGGGTTATGAGTGAATTTCATGAAGGAGTTTGTGGAGGACATCACGCTTGGAGGGCCATAGCTTAAAAAATTCTAAGGGCTGGGTATTACTGGCCAAAACTCTTTTCAGACGTTAACGCCAAAGTCCAAGCCTGTAACCCTTGTCAGCTATTTGCAGGAAAACAAAAACTCCTGGCGCTACCTTTAGTTCTGATCAAAACTGAAGCCCATTTTCAACAATGGGGGCTAGATTTCATAGGAGAGATTAATACGCATTCTAGTGCCCAACACAAGTGGATCCTAACTGCCACAAACTACTTTACTAAATGGGTGGAAGCTATTCCAACTAAGAGGACAACTGACTCGGTGGTAATAGAATTCTTAGAAGACAATATCCTGTCAAGATTTGGCTGCCCCCGAAAGATAGTCATGGATAATGCCCAGGCTTCAAATCTATGGCTATGATCATCTTCTGCCAAAAGTATAATATCATTCTTGGCCATTCTGCAGCATACTATCCCCAAGGAAATGGACTGGCTGAGTCATCTAACAAGAGTCTGATCAATATAATTAAGAAAGTGTTGAATGAAAGCAAAAAGTCTTAGCATGTACATTTGAAGTACGCTTTGTGGGCGAATCACATAGGCACTAAAAGTCTATCGACATGTCTCATTTTCAGATGGTATATGGGACAGATGCGGTGTTACCAATAAATTTATCACTCCCCGTGATGAAGTTGTGGAAAGATCAGAAAGAAGAACCTAATCATGTCACCAGGAGGATAAACCAGCTAATCGAGGTTCAACAGCACAGGGTTGAAGTAGATGAAAAGATGCAAAAGTATCAAGACGACATGAAGGAATTATTCGACCGTAGGGCAAAGGACAGAGATTTCCTCCCAGGTGATTTAGTACTAAGGTGGGATGTACGGAGGGCAGAAACAGCAAAACATGGTAAATTCGATCACCTCTGGTATGGGCCATTCAAAGTCTTGGCTCTCGAAGGAAAAAATTCTTTCCTACTAGAAAATATAGACAGTGAAATCCTCAACGCCCTTGTCAACGGGCATTATCTGAAGCATTATACGACATAAACAGTTGCCAAAAAAAAAAAAAAAAGAGGGAGTTCATTTAATTTTAGATTTATATATTCATATATAGAATTTTTACTTGTCTATATATATTTTCCATTTTGTTTTATTATGTTGATTTTCTTTCACGAATTTTCAATACCTTTTAGATAGCCTTGATAACCTTCGTATTTGCCTCTTAGAGGATTCCAGCTGCACACAAAACAAGCAGGAGAAGTAAACCAAAATTTGGTGTCGGAAATAAATCAGCTTAAACAGGTGATACCAAAGATTTTTTGATATTGTGCAAAGAAAATGAAACGATAAGGTAAAGGTGAAATTTCCTAAAAGACTTGTTATGAAGGGCTATCAAAGAAAATTAAAGTAACTTCATTTAGACAGCAACATCGTCCGAACTAATAAATAACAGAATGTTTCCTTGTTTAATCGTTTACGAAAGAATAAGACAAATTAAACAAGTCACTCAAATTAAAGCAGTCAGTCAAAGTAAAGTGCCCCCAAAAAAGATTTACAAGAGTCAGTTTTGATTTTTTTACTTCTGTTTTTCAGTCCATAAATCACTATCTGTCACCCTTTTCTGTCTTCGAGTTTACCCTTTAAAAGTCAGCATCTTTCCATTTCGCATACGTAGGGAGAAGAGATTTTGTTTCAACCTCAAGAGCTTCAAAGCAGATTGTGGAAATAAAGAGGGTATTCACAACTCCTCGGTCCCTTGCTAAATAAAGGGATGCTTAAAATGATCCTAACTTTCCTAGGTTTTTCAACAATTTCGGAGGATTGCGGCTTGCTCAAATGGAATACCTTAAGAAAGTTATTTTCCCTTTTTCCCTGAGAACAAAGGTGTTGTGAAGGTTAAGGGAAGGTTGGTACCAAGTAATCAAAGTAAGTTGACAGAACTATAATGCAAAATATTACACGGATATCAGCCCTGATACAAATTGATTACCCCCATCTTTGCACTCTAAAAAAGAAAATTATAAGACAGGTGGTGAAAGGAAATTCAAAAATGATTGCCCCCATATAGTCCAAGAGACGATGAAAGGAAATTCAGAAATGATTTCCCTCGTCTCAGCATTTAAATGCACAAATATATTCCGAAGTGGTGAAAGGAAATTCAGTAAAAGGGGCCAGATAACTTCACCGGGGTATTGAACAGGCTCGTTGGCAGTGAAGCAATGTCTGAGATATCTGTAAGGCTGTTATACATGAATATCACTCTACTCTGGTAACCAATTATTTTTAAAAAACCTAATCTACATCCCATGTTCAGACAGGGCTTCCTGATTAAAAACATATAATCTTCTTCTTTTGATGCAAGTTGATAGCCACAAGATCTGTTGGGTCTCCTAGAACTGTTTTGATTGTCTTAAGGCAGACCTGAATTCAGTAACGAGAAGGGGAAAGTTGTGAAAGGGACTACAGCTAAGTTTAAAAAAGTATCTGAGTTTGAAAAGATTTTCAAAGGTAAGAAATGAAGTCTCTTTCCCCTTCGATATCCTGTTCTCAGGAACCTTTTCACTGGATTAAAGCCATTGACTCCATTTACCCAATATCGGCACATGGCCTACTGTTCTTCTCGTCTTACAAGAAAACAGGATCCCTAGTTGGAGCCTATGTTGGAGCCGCCTTTGTTTTTTAGCCCGTTTTGAATTTCATGTCTTAATGCTCGAAATCGAAAGATGGTTTTCATATTTTCCTTCTGTTGTTTCAAAATCTCTGAAGTCTCATCATGCGAGTGACGATGGTTATCATACTCTCAAGGTGAGTTCTACTTTTCGTTCAAATAATGTTCCCCCTTTTTTACCTCGGGATTTCGTATGTCGGATGCTATAGATCACATAGTTCACAAGTCCCGAACAAAGAAACAGCGAAATCGTTTTAAAATTTTACCTAGGTCAGTAATGAGAGTAAAATTTTCCTAAACTACGGTTAAGCATCATTGGGTTTTTGTGTCTCGGCGTTTACTAAATCCAAAAGTCTTACTGTCGTAACCCTGATAGCCGAAACCATGAATTTCTTGTTTTAGTAACCCTCATTAAGGTTAAAGGTAAAATCTTAGCCATGGTTAAGTTCTATTGGGAATTCGCAACTCGACGTATCTTCTTTTAAAAAGCTTTACTGTCAAAGCCCTTATTCGCGAAGTCGCGATAAAGATATAAACATAATTAATTAAACTCTTAATCTGATTTTATCCTCCCTTTTAATTAAAACACATCATCGCGATCTCACGGTTTCGCAACTCGGCATACAAACTTCCTAGAAGTTATACCTTCGAAGCTCCGAGTCACGAAATTGCGATATGAATAATCACATAATTAATTAAGCGCCTAATCATAATTACATTTTTTATTAACCAGAGACAATCATCGCAATCTCGGGTGTTAAAGGTTCAAAGGGTTAAAGCAAAAACTCCCAATGCAACGAGTACCGAAACATTAATTAACTTTGGTAAAACCTGATTAATTGAGCTAAGTCAGTGTTTCCCGTGATTTGATGCATGCACAGTTTACGAGGCAATATTAATTCTTCCTTACGCCAACTGACATTTCGAATCGCCAAAATTTATGGCATTAATTAGAAACAAGGCGAATCAACAAGTAAAGATTGGGTTTTTTATTGCTAAATTTATATTTAAGCATGATTTGACCGATCTGTTCTTAAAAAGTACCGAGTTTTTGAATATATAGAGCTGTTATTCGTTATCACAAATTCATTTCTATATTACGCAGAGCACACTTTTCTCAGCGAACTAATTTATGTATGTGTACATATTTTTATCGCAGAAGAGCTAAAGAAGGATCTCCCGTCATGGCCCCGCGAAAAGCGTCTAAAGCCAACGTTGAAGTTTTGAAACAAGGTTCAGACAACGTCATTGATACTTCACCTCGAAGTGTCGACTCTGTCCCGACCTGGTCATTTGTTTATGATGTTCTACAGGCTGAATTAGTAGATTATTCTGATGATTCCAGTGACAATGAAAAAGACGACATAACCACCAAATATAAGATCGTCATCCAATCTGGAATGAATAAAGTAGTGGTTAGGCCACAACTGCTCCCTTACTATGATATGGTCTGGTGGGCATTAGACCATGTGGACATACCAACCAGAACCATCATCAATGAGCAGAAGGTCACCATTGGGACTTTCAGACCCAAACAACTGCAGGTTATGTACAAGTTGCCTACCGTGTCGGACCTTACATACGATGCCGAATTCTTGGAGAAGTTCAAATAGAAGGAATATGTGCAATATGACAAGACTATGTCCAGCTTAATCAAAGATTGGGTTTTGCACCCTACGAAGTTCAGGGTAGACAGTAATGGTATATATTCAATAGCTTCCTTGGAACCACAGTTCAAGTATATAGCTATGATGACCTATAGATTATACAGGAGAGAGGAAACCTCACATTTCTTTCTTCAATGGGTGCCTCTAATACATCAAGTCACCGAAGGCTATTCCTTCGACTGGGTGAAAATGCTCTCTGATAGCTTAACCAAATGAGTTACAGAGTATCGGGTGCAGAAAGAGAGTGGAAAGATTGCTTCATTTTTTATGTCTGTATACATTATGAACGTCATGTGTTTTCTAACACTTGGACTCCATCAAAGGCCAAGCCCATCCACGTCTATCATTCAAAATTGTGGGAAAACAAAGCAGCAGATTTCATATATGAAATCTTTAACTGGGTAATGGTACCACTACATGTCACTATTTTCGGCCACCCGCCACCCAGGATCTCAGATAGTATAGTGATGAATTTGAGCAATATAGCTGACTGATATGTAGAAGTCGAATTCTCATATCTCAAAGTTTTGGGGGATTCTATTCTTCCACATGCATTACCATTATTCATACCCGACAAGTTGGCTTGTCGTGAGGTTGTTAGACAAATAGTAATCAGTGGCATAACCAAGGAGTTTAAGGGATATTCAAAGAAAGTATGGCCACCTTTTCTTGTTCATTTAAATTCATATTCTTTATTAGATTTCGAGCATGCTAAAGCTGAGGCAGAAGCCCTGAAAGACCTAAAATTGGTTCTTATTGAATTCAAGAAGCACGATCCACAAAGGGTCATAAGTAATCATCTAGCCAGTTGCGGACTCAAAAGGTTCGAACATGAAAATTTTCCCTCGGGTGACATTTTCCGAGGCGCAAGATCTTATGTCGAGATTTTGGCTCAGATACAAAACCTGGCACCTGAAGAGAGGGCCGATGTTCTAAAATTCCAAGAACATCAACACAGTTGTCTTCCCGCAATATTGCGGGGTGAGAATCTAAGTACGTCGGAGGTGAAACAAAAAGAAGCTGAAGGCTCCAGAGATGTGACACCCAGCCAAGAAAAACAACAGGACGGGGAAGAGAAAACTAAGAGTCTGAAAACAGAGATAAAGACTCCTGACACACCAAAAAAAAATACTCTGGTTACTACTCCGAGGCAACTAGCTAAACAAATTAGAGATCACATCGCATCCATTACCCCTTGCAGTCAACTCAGGGAAATATTGACGCAGGGTGGATTTTAAATGAAGAATTGAGACCCTTAATGATGGAAGAGCTCCCCCCAAATGAGTTCTTCTTTGATAAGAAGAGAAAGGTTGTGGTAAAGAGAGAATTCTATCAGGAAGGGGAATCAACATCTAAGAAGTACAAAGTATTGACTGATGAGAAAGACAAGAAGAATTAACAGTTCACGATAGAAATAGCTGGGACATTAGGGGCATATGCCACAGCGAAAAAAATTTCAATCGGGGTTTTGAAAAACCAACTGAAGCGAAAAAATCGCCTTATCAAAACCCTAGAAGCCAGACTAGCCACAGTAGAGGAGGCTGCCAAGGACCAGGCGAGTGTAGGGATAGAACAAGCAAGGTAGGCCAATAAAAGTGAGATAGAGCTACTCAAAACTAAGCTCGAACAGGCAGATCTAGTGGTTCGGAATGGTCAGATACAAGTGGTCCAACAAAAAGACTTGATCGAACAGCTACAGGCTAGAGTGGAAATCACCGAAAGTAAAGTTATAAATATCAGGATGTTCTAGTCCCAGGCGATAGAGATTCGGAGTAGAGTTTATGCGGCCCAACGAAATTTACTCGCCAAGGTAGAGGTGATTTGGGACAACCACTTACTTGTTAATCAAGTTTTGGAAAATTTATCTGTCAGAGAAAGACAATTTGGAGAAGCACGGGTCGCTTTTCAAGAGGCTATAATAGCTACAAACAACAAGGAATCGGGAGGTACTCCCAGGTTTTCCATTTCAGAGCAGACCAGATGAAATATTCTATTAAAAGAATGGGAGCACAATATCTCAAAAGGTAAGCTGCAATCCAAGAGGGTAATGAAATCCTTAGAAGAGGCTTTTAGTTCTATAGATGGTAATATGTTAGGCATTGATAGTGAAGGTAATGCCGAGGCATTGAGTCAAATGAATATAGAAAAAATCTCACTTGATTTAAATGAAAAAGAGGAAAGAGATTCGGCCGAGATCTCACAAGTGACTATGGCAGACATAGTTCAAATAGATAAATGTATGATTAAACCAAGTGTGCAATTGTGTACTATCGACATCATAGATAGACAGATGGAAGAAAGGTTACCGCAATTAGCCCGAGATTGTTACTCTTTTGAAGCCAATTGTCAAACAGAACCGTCAAGGTTGATATCTCGGCTGGTGGAAAGATGTGTCACTTGTACCGAGCATGTGCAAGGACAAGCTTCTGGTACCAAATAAAGACAGAGATGAAGAAATGGAACGATTGCTCTCCTCCTTACCATAACTGAAAATTTTGCAACGATTGAGATTCCATCTTATGTACAACTATATAAATATACTATAGAAAGAAGGAACGAAGGTTGGACCTTTTTGTGTCGATTGTAATAGAGGTTTTCCATTTTGAGAGTTAATATAAAGCAAATCCGAAGATTCTCAATTCCGTCACGACTGTGTTATGAGTTTGTTTCCTTGTATCTCATATTTCGTTTCATTTCATATTTATATATGATGAATGCTTTGCTATAATTTAGTACAACCTCTACTATAGTGAATGAATTTTGGTTTTCTATATTGTTTATTGCTTTTCCTCTGTACCATCTATTAGCAGGTATAAGACCAGTCAACACTTTCAGAATTCTATATATATTATGCTTCATCAAGTTATTTCTTTACATTTTTCTTCTTCTGTTTATACATGATATTCTCCCTTGATAGGATCCTTACTCGATAGATAGCTTAATGTTTTCTCCCACCTCATACATTTTTATTAAAGTATAACTTAGTTACAGGAAAGGGCCTTTGGTTTTCACCCCTTTTTCACTCCTGAAACCGTAAACTCTCTTTTATACGACTGAATTGAGACAGCACTTAAATTCCCCCTGATATTTTCTTATCTTTCTATTCCTCCATGACTGTCCCTGTAACAAGACAGCCTAATATTGAACCCAGACTATCAGATCAAACACATATTGCCTTAAACCTTTTTTATACTGTTCTTAAAACAGCCACTACTCTGGTTGAACTCGAACGTTCATGGGCAGTGATTGAATGGGATATAAACATTCAGGAAAAATTGGAATCTAGACAACCCCAATGCAGAAATCAGCCCTAGTTTCCCTTGCCGAAGGTTGACGTTTCTTCCTTCTCTACCCTTTACTCACTTTCGGATACCTAGACACTGTACTTCCAAGCCTTAAGTACAGAGTCTGGAACAACACTAGGTACGAGTTCAATTCCCACTCCCTCTTCTATCTCATTCCCAAAGTTGTTGAATAATTTAGGGATTTATTCCCACCTATTATGATGGATCATTGCTTGGAATGGAATAATAAAGGAAAGTATCAAGTACAACATCAATTATGGTCGGTAGCCATGGCTAAAAGAACAACGGTCCCTCTAGAAATGGGAGAAGATACGAGATCACACATCTTTTCTACAGTTGACAACTTGTTACCGAGATCATGATTTATGTGGCGCTCAATCTAAAGCAAAATATCATGTGTATCTACACTCTACAGAAAATATTAGTGAAGATTGTGGATGGTTATGGAACTAGTCAATGGTCATATGCGGGAAAATGATTTAGAATCTCATTAGTTGATATAATATTGTTTGCCTTCTTGAGAAAATTTAAGGGGAAGCTTCAACCTTCTGTATGGAAGAAATTATATTGTATGGCGAGAAAGACACGACCGCATGGTGATGCTCTTGTTGGATTACTGAGAGGGGGGGTGAATCAGTAATAACGTAATTATAAT
>JASDQU010586824.1:34814-49449 GCA_032191745.1 Picea mariana | reverse complement strand
TCATTACTTCCCTTGAACAAAAACTATTGATTATTTCTCATATATTGTGCATGGTGTATTGTGGTGTATTGGTGTAACTCTTATACTATTGTTCATTGCTCATTGTATATAATTGAATGGTTTAAGTATAAGTTGAAAAAGGTTTTTAAATTGTACTTGATACTGATTCACCCCCTTCTCAGTATCGACATGAGCACCTTAACTTTGACAGAGAATCACTCCAGAAGCAAACCCTAGGATAGATAGCCAAACAAAGGGTAGTGCTTCTTTCCCCAAGGATAACACACCAACAATAGCTGATCAGATAGTCCAAACCCTAACCAAGAGATAGTCCAAGCCAAATGTGATCTGCTAGCTACAATGGCAGCTCTCCTCCAAACCCGTGCACAAAACTGGGCACTGTAGTGCACACAAGTGTTTCTCTGCAATTCTGAGACTGCCCGCCAAAATGAAGACTAAAATCTCGTGTTTATAGTAATTCTGGCTAACTGTCTAGGCCGACTTCTCATTCTGGGTATCTATCTATTCAGTATATATTATTTCTTCTAGCCGAATTCTTCTCTTGGAGGCTAATAACCTAATACAAGTTGTATTCTTGAGCCAACGTGTCGTCTAGTGTTATTAGCCAACTCATTAGGGTTTCTTCTTGCTTCCTGGAGTATTCTATTCTCTTCAGGTTTACACATGGAGGTAAATACCTCCCGCAACTACCATAATATCAACAAAGGGTAAAGGTTGGCCCCACCTTAATGTAAAATATAATTAATCTGGTAATTATTAATTATATTGTGAGTCAGTGAGGTTGTCCCTTTTATGCCAATAGACACTTCTGTTGATAGGTTCATTCTAATATAGGTAAAGGTAAATTCCCCATTGAGGAATCATATCTTAACTGTGAGATTGGAAATTTCAGCAAGTACATCTACTTGGGAAAAGTGCACACCTCTCTTGGGCACTAGTCTTATAGGGTTTGTAAGCAACCTTTTGTGTGATGGGTTTTCTTGGTGGTGGAGGTATTTCTCTTGAATAATATAACAAAGTTTTGGTTGGGTTTTCTTCCCTTTTTGAGAAGGGTTTCCCAGGATACTTCTTGTGTACTTGTGCATGGTGTTTCTCCTTGTGATCTTGGTTGCAACAACAAAATTGTTTATGTTTTAAGTAAAATTCTAAAATGGAATAAACTTCATGCTTAAACCTTTCCTATTGAAAATTCAACATGGTATTAGAGCATAGGTATTGAAGAAACCCTGCACAAGCACTTAAATGCTAAGTCATCCTCTTTCTGCAATTTCGTACGACCTCTAGGGTTTCTATAGAAATTCATACGACCCTCACTTGCTTGGCCTTTTCTTCACCTTACTCATGGTAGTTGGGGCTGAAACTTGGATAAAGGTGTGCGACCTTCCTCAACACACCTCAAGATATTTTCAAATTGAATTTATGAGGATTTTCAGTTTTTGTCCCTAGGGTTTCTAGGGTTCCAAATTTTTCTACAGAATCTTGATCTTAAGGTTTCTGCAACTTCTTGAAGAAACGTTTCATCTCAACAAGTATTACTGTGACAATCTAAAAGTTTATTTTTTTTCAGTCATAAGCCCAACAAAACCAAAGGTTACTAGTCCAACCTAACCATTAGGTTCTCTAAGTCTAGTTGGCGAGAGTTTGTGAAGAAATCCGAGAAAATGAAGAACAAAAATTTAGTTGAAGATAGGCTTGATGGATCAAGGAACTTCAACTACTGGAAGTCAAGGCTTCAGGTCACCCTTGAAGAATATGACCTTTTAAATGCGTTGACAAAAACTTTACCAGATACATCTATTGATGAGGAGAAGGAAATAAGAAGGGAAGAAGATGTCAAGGCAAGACAAATAATCATCTACTCAGTAAGAGATCATCTCTTACCTCGTATTGCCAACCTGAAGACATCTTATGAAATGTATGAAGCAATGAAAGACATGTTTGAAAGTGACAAAACCCTCAGAGATCTTACCTTAAAGGGCCAACTTCAAAGTACCAAGATGAGAAAGGGTGATACAATTTCTACCTTCTCTATGAAGATATTATAGATCAAAGAACAACTAGGTTCCATTGGAGAAATCATGTCTGACAGAGAACTTGTCTTATCTACTCTAAAAAATATTCCAAAAAACTGGGAACCTTTTCTTCAAAGAATCAATGGAAGAGAAAAGTTACCAAATTTTGATCATCTATGGACAAAATGTACTCAATAAGAAATTAGACTTAGAAATAGAGGAGTGGAAGACACTCCCGATGACAACCATGCTCTTGCACTTCATACAAAGAAAGGGGGAAGATTTAAAAGAAACTTCAGACAAACATTCAGAGATGAGAAATCTCCTTCAGCCTCAGGTCATAATCAGAGAAGATATGTTTCAGAGATTCAATACTTTAGATGTGACAAATATGGGCACTATACAAGAATCTGTCGAAGCAGGAAGAAAGGAAGACAATATGCTTCCACCACTAACATTGATCCATACCCATCCCAAAAGAATGGAGATAAGAGAGATGAGAAGTATTTCCTCTAAAAAAAATATAAAGTTGAGCATGACTATAGATCCAGGTACATTGGTTGATCATTAATTTTATATTTGATTGCATTCTTAATAAGTGAAGGGTATTATCTCCAGTGTGGTATCCCTCATGACTTGGACCATTATCCCTGGTACGTGAATCCAAACCTTATTGATTGATTATTATGCTAGTCAAGAAGACATAAAATATCTAGCAAGAAAATAAAAGAAGACTTCCATCCTTCATAATTCAGAGAGATTTACTTGACTCAAGAGGGAGTCAAAAAAAAATGAAAAGAAGGAAGAGACAATATCTTCTCCCCCTTCAGTAGTTCAGAGGGAGACATACAATATTCTAAATGTTTCAGCTACTCCAGTTGATATGCCTAGAGATATTGTAGTAGGGAATAAAAGGCATGCCTAGGGTTGACAAAACTTTGCAGGAGGCAGAGGAACATACAAGTCCCTCAAGGGACATCTTGAGAAAGAAAAAGAGATTTTTCAAGCTATCCTTCAGCCATGAGCTACTTCATTGATTCTGAGACTCCCTTTCATGTAGAAGCAATGGGTGAACAAGTATGGAAAGATGCCATAACATAAGAATACCCATATATCTTAAATAATGATGTATGAGATATTGTTCAGAGACCAGAAGGGATGTCTGTGGTGACTTCCAAGTGGATCTATAAGATCAAGCATGCAACCTATGGAAGTGATGAAAAATACAAAGTGAGATCTATAGCCAAAGGATTCTCACAAGCAGAGGGAGTGAACTATGATGAGACATATTGATCCAATATACCAATGCACTTTCATCTGTACAACCATCCATGAGTTGGAAACTACATCATATAGATGGGTTCTTGATGAGTTTGATTTTCAACAAAAGTGTTACTAATCCAAAACTATATTACTACATTTGTGGCGAGAGCCTGATTTTGGTGACTTATTTAGAAATCCTTGTTGTTGGATACAAGTAAGACTTGACTTATGATTTCGAGATGAAGGATCTGAGTGTGATGCACTACTTCTTGGACAAGAAGTATGACAGAGTAAGATTTTCCTGAGTCAAGGAAAATACACAGTGGGAATATTAAAGAAGTTCAGTATGACAGAATGAAAATCCATGGTGATGGATTTAAAAGAAATTAAATGATATTGATTCAAAAGAGATTGATCCACATATGATTGGACCACTGATGTATTAAGTTAACACCAGACTTGAATCATGCTATGCAGTGAATGTGCTTATTCAATCCATGAGTTAGTCGAGATAGAATCACTAGATAGAAGTAAAGCATGTATTGAGATATATACGAGGCACAGTTGGATATGGATTGAGATACGCCTCCAATGTGAACTTGAGTTTGTAGGGATATGTTGATACAAATTGATTAAAGAGTACAGTGGACTGGAAGAGCACATCTGGTTGTTGTTTTACCATGAAGGTTGCCATGGTTTCCTGGTGCAGCATGAAAAAAATCTCTGTGGCCTTGAGTACAACATAAGTAGAGTATATATCATTGAGTGTGAGAACAGATTTTCGTCGACTTGGTGCACAAATCAAGGGTGATTACATGCCCAGTTGGGTCTTAATGAGCATGACAGCTGTAGAGGAAAGAGTTAGGAAAAGAACAACAAAAATATAAGCAAGAATTAAAATAATACAAATTAAAATTATGAGCATATGGATAAAGAAATAACAAACACAAAAAGACCAAGATCACCAATGTTTTTAGGCTGATCAATTGATGAAATCAAAGCACAATGAATAAAGGGGACTATGAGTCCCTTCTTTCTCCAATGGAAGGCTCTTGAGGCCCTCACAAACTTTCTCTCCTTACAATAAGAAAATGAGAATGATGGTGAAAGAACTCCTAGCACATCCACTCAATGGAGAGGTGGATAGCTCAATGAAATGGTGCTAATGTGTTATTGCCAAGGAGTGAGTCCTTAAAACAATCTAAGAAACATAACATTACATGAAATTCCTTGAGAAAATGATGTTTCTTCATGGATTTTTATAGCATTGCATTGGGTGATTATGTAACTCCTTTGAAGTGTGAAAAGGGGCTCTTTAGGGCTTCATTAGATCTTTGACCAGCCTACCATGTGGATTCAGCTCAGATTTGAGAGTCAAATCGACTTGGGAGCTGGTCCATAAGTGGTTAGGAGGCCGACCAATTCAATAAATGCACCGTTTAGCAGGTGCGCGGGTTTTTGCGCTAACAGCCATGCATCGTGCGCGTATGCGCGCATGATACATTCCTGTTCTGCGCATGTGCATGCGCACCAAACTCCTGTAAAGAGCCCTTCAATTTTTGGTTACTTTGTATAGTTTTTTACCTTTCTGGAATGCTGTGAAATTAATTCAGTGCTATTAATGACTTCATTACTGTTTGACGATGCTGAGTTCTTGTCGCCATGTGCGGACGAAATTTCAGTGATAACAAATGCCCCCTGATGGATGAGGTTAGGAGCATACGTATAGCCGGAATCCATCAATGTTTCTTCTACCGAGAATGTTTTTGTAAGAGAGAGCAATAGTGGGACCATTCAGAGCGATCCGTTGGAGAAAAAAGGAACCGGTAGGACCCAAACTTCTGAGAGTTGTGAAAAAAATAGAAAAATGTGTACAAACGAGGCGGGCATGCCCCATGCTCGTGTTATGTAACTCTGAAAAAAGATGACGGAGGTGTTGGTGTAGACAACTGAAGCACCCTCGGGGGTGGTGATGATAAAGGCAGAAGACAATTCGGCAAAGGAATATACTCTGAACAATAGGCAATGATCACGGTAATAAGTATCAGCGATGATGCAGGCATTGATGGCCCTACCAGGTTCAGAGGTCTTTGACAAATGATAAAAAGAACTGCAATAGTCGCAAAGTAAGACCCACCATAACATGAGAAAGTGTTGGTGTCGAATGTTATGGGGGCCAACGACAGCAGGGAGTAATGGTGTGTCACCCTGTGCCGTCCGAGATATCTCATTAAATGGAGAATGAGAATCAAGATACTGTCGCCCTTCTGGAAAAAGTGTGCTGCTGTCGACAAAAGGGGAATGCGACTCCCAGAAGCAAAGGGCTTCATAGAATATACTGAGGTGAGGAAGTGGCAAAGGTACATGGATGAAGTCAAAAAGTGGGAAGACTTAAGACTACCCTTGGTTGGAGGGTGTATGATATAATGAGTGGCCGCAACCGTGTGACAAGGTCGAGTGTCAGAGGGATGCCAAGACCGAGGATAAGTTGTGCCAGAGGCGAGACAAGGTGAACAAATTCAGAGGGTAGAGGTAGGTGACCTGGGTAGTACTCTGAAGATATCAACGATGCCATCAAGGGTAGATGAGAAGCAATGCTCCAACCAAGGGTGACATGGGTTGCGTGTGGCCAAAAAAAAGGAAGCAAGTTGCCAACGGTGATGACAAAAGAAAATGTAATGACTGGAAATAAAGGAATTTGTACAATAAATAATGAATAATTTGGGAAAAAATGTACAAATATAGAAACAAGTGCCCCAGTGTGAAATGAGTGCCCCAGGGAGGGCATAATTTTCTTGGAAAACTGATGAAGGGTGGGGGCCCCATTGGTGAGTTTCTGTATGAGGTAGGTGAAATGAAGATAGGTTTGCAGATGGGCAAACTGATGGTGGATGAAATGGAGGGTTCATGATCCTGCGGAGGTGCAGGTAAAAAAGAATAGAACCATAAAGCGATGATCTGGGAGTCCATATGGGAAGCTAGCAAAATGAGGAGAAGAAGTATGTGGTTGATTCGCAACATGATGAAAGACTATCGGGACTCCCATCCCTAAAGGGTAATGAAGAACAACATGAGTGTCAAAAGTGCCAAAAGGTGATATGAATGGGACAACTCATGTGGGTAAGAAAGCTACCGGGTAACAGTACCGAAGATACAAATGGAGGTGTGAGTACTGCAGAGACGGGAATGGGTATCCTAAAGGCCAATATCAGAGGGTGTGACTGGAAATGTAAATGCAATACAGTGGGAGAGACTACATGCCAGTGCTGAGTATATACCTGAAGGAATGATGTTGAGGGATGATGATCAAGTACCTGCACACAGAACAACCAAATACCCAAAGTGAACAATATCTGAAGAGAATCAAAGATATGAGCATGTATTAGATAAATGTGATAATGCATGTGCGTACCTGACCATGATGTGAAAAAAAGGCACCCCGGGGACTCAGGATGAAAAGTGACCTAGGGACAGCTGTGATGTAGGTGGTGGGATGCTGATCTCATGGCTGAAGACGGTTTGAAAAATGGACACCTTGGGCTCCCGGAATGGTGAGTGGAAGTTTTGGCAAAAGGCCTATATATAGTTGTAGGGCCCACATTGCCACTTCATTTGTACCTGCTGCAACAGTGACTGGACGAGCAGTTTTCAAAGGAGATTTGGAGATTGGGGGAGGATGAGGCATCCGATCGACGTTCTGCGAGTATCAGGTTAGTGGTCTGATCATCCTGCATAGAAATAGGTTTTCAATTTTTGGGCAGGGCTTGTACGGGGGGCCGTACAGGGGTAATTAGGGGATTTTGTATGGGATGTGGGCCAGCATGCATGGGTGATTCGGTGGAAGGCACGCATACGTGCGCACCTGTACATTGAATATGCGCGCATGGGTGCACGGGGAGAGGAATTTAAGGCGCGCCCGAAGGGCGCGCCTGTGTTGTGAACATGTGCGCATTAGTGTGTGCCTGTGGGTTGGACAGGCACACACCTGTACGCGTCTGTATGCTGAACATGTGCGCTCAGGGGCGTGCATAGATGTGCGCCTGTGGAATGAACAAGCGCGCATGTGTGCGCACCCGTGGGTGATAAAAACTGCACCTATGAGGCAAGGTTGAAGGGTAAAAATTGAGTCTGTTTGATGCTGTTGATGGGTAGATGAGCTGATATAGGACTCTGTGTTGTGTGCAGGTGGCCAACAGTGATGATTCCAGTGCGGTGGTGAGAGAGAGACTGGGCCCAGTTGCGAGAGGCTGTGGCCAATGAGGGGCCTGGGGTTAGGGCAACTTTAGCAACCTGTGGGTTGCTAAAGTTCTTTGAGTGCCCGTTGATATGGGATCAGGAGTACTTACTACAGTTCCTGCTCCAGATGTGGAGTCCGGAGATGCACTGCTTCCTTGTGCGAGGAGAGCAGATCCCCTTCATTGCGGTGGAGGATGTATATTTTCTGACTGGGCTCCCCTTTCGGGGAATGCCTCTACCAGCAGAGCCTGTGCTACCGAGGGATACAAACCTTGCCACGATTGGCGCGTGATACTGCCCATGCCTGGACTTTATGTCGGGGACGGTGGTGAGCATCAGTGCTATTGATTCCCTAGCACATCGCTGTATAGTGACGATGATTGTGCATATATACGGGTCACTTACGACCCAACGAATTAGTGGTGGCCAGCTGTTGGTGCTGGAGAGGGTGGTGGTGGGCGGTGAGCGGTTCGCATGGGGGCTGACACTGCATGCGCGAATGATCACGTAGTTGGACTGGTGTCGGTCTACAGGTGCATGAGAGTTTGCATTTGGCTCGATCTTGGTAGTCTGGTTTTTGGAGAGGGTGCCGATGCTGTGCCCGAGGGTTCTGCTAGAGATGCCAGGGGCTCAAGAGCCTCGCTTGAGGCAGTGGTCTACAGTTTTGGTTCGCCACGGTGGTGGCGAAGGTGGCCACTATTTTTCAGCACAGGCGGCACAGATATGGCGATAGATGCCGCAGGTAGTACTTTGGTACCCCTATGCTGGGGTTGACTTCCGGGGTGACCCGGACATGGTGCTGCCTCCAGGGGAGGTTTTTGACCATCGAGGTACGTTTAGTATTGTGTATGTTTTTGTTTTATGTTGTCTTTTTGAGATATCAGTCCATATGTATGTGATATAGATACTGATACTATCTGTTGTTGTTTGTTTGTTGGATGTGCAGATGTGGCACCTCGCGGGTGTGAGGTGGAGATGCAGAGAGTGCCGGCTCAGCGAGTGCTGAAGAGACTGCCACATGGAGAGAGATGTCGGTAGGATGAGGCCGCGGGGCGACCAGCAGAGCCCGAGAGGGTAGCGAGGAGGCACCGGTTCGATGATCCGGGTGCGGGGCCATCACAGGGTCCTTACGTCGTTGTCTGGAGACGGTGTTACAGGACGTGCCTGAGGGCATGTGGATATGCATCCAGGATGAGGGGTTCCTGGAGTAGTGTATAGAAGTACCGCCACCATGGTGGGCGATAGTGCGACGAGCAGCTGTGATGGCCGCGATGACTAGTGGACACCTGTCGCCGGTGCAGGAGGGTCCTATGGGTGGTCCTCCACCACCGCCTGGGGCAGGTGGGGGTGGGCCACCACCTCCTCCTGAGGGAGGAGCAGGTGGGGGTGCGATAGAGGCACCCTGATTGATGTATGATGTATATCTTTTTGTTGATAGGTTGGTGAGCCGGTTTTTGTACCGAGGTGCTGCATTGGCCTGCGGATACATGTATTTTTTGTATGTAAACATTCGGATGGCCTTATGGGCCGATATATATATATATATGAGTATACATATTTTGAGATCTTGATGTTGTCTACATGTGTTTTTTGTTGATGATGATGATGTCTATTCTATCTATATGCTGTGACATGATTTGTGAGATGTTTATGTATGTGTATTTTGATGTGATATATGCCAATCTAACACTATTTTAGCTATTTCATCTGTTGTTTGATTCAATTGTCTTGGAATATGTGTAAATGTAATGGAATAAAAAATTCAAGATAACAGTCTAACCTACAGGTATTTGCGAAAGAGGCATGGATCGCGTACATGGTATACATTGTTGAGCTGGAGAATGACTAGTTGTGAGTCGAGGAAGACGCTAATGTGACGAATATGATGATGCTGGGTGTCGGCCAGGAGGCCAATGACCGTAGTGTATTCGGCTTGGTTGTTGGTTGCTGGCCCCAAATAGATGCCGCTTGAATGTAGCATTTCGTGTGAGGGGGTGTATAGAGCCCAAGCCGCCGAAGCGAGATTTTGTGTCCAACGGCTGGCACCGTCGGCGTAACCAATGTGGTAAGCTGGTGGAGGAAGCATCTGTCAATAGCACAAATGATAGTTTAGACATGAGTGAAGGAGAAAAAAGATTAAAAAACGTTAGAAAAGAAAATAACCTAAAGTAGCGTGACTAAGTTTAAGCATAAAATTTCTTGAGATATAACCCATTGACAGGTTCTTTGAGCGAAAGGCCTTCGGGGGAGGCTAGGATGTATGCACCTTTGGTGAGGCAATGTTGGATGATGTAAGGGCCATGCCAAAGTGATTCGAACTTGCCATGGCCAAAGGTATCATGGGCGATATCATAGGCTAGGACGAGGTCGCCTTCGCGGAATGATCGAAGGTTGACATGGCGATCAAAGGTAGTCTTGGATCGTTTTTTAGATGCTTCCTTGTTCTGTAAGGAAGATCGACGATCTTCATCCAGAGACTCCAAGTTCAGCAAGCGCTGCTCCATTGGAGCAGTGTCAGGTAAAAGCTCAATTGCGGTGCATAGGGTGGGAATTTCGCACTCGATGGGAAGAGTTGCCTCAACCCCATGGACTAAATGAAATGGCGTGAAATCGGTAGCGGTCTTTACTACCGTTCGATAAGCCCATAGCACGGAAAATAACATATGATGCCAATTGGTTTTATGTTTATTAACCGTGCGCTGTAACATGGCCCTGAGGACTTTGTTCACTGTCTCGACCTGTCCATTTTAATGAGGGTAGTATGGTGAGGTAAACTCGTGAGAGAAGCCTAGCCGAGATGAGAGTTCGACGAAGATATTATTCTCAAAGTGTTTTCCATGGTCAAAAACGAGTTGGAGTGGTACTCCGAACCAGGATATGACGTGGTTAAAGAAAAAACACGCTGCAGTGTCAGTGGTGTTGTTGAAGGTGGGCATAGCTTCGGCCCATTTGGTGAAGTAATCAATGGCGACAAAAATGTATTTGTGACCATTGCTGGAGGGGGGGTTACAAGTCATAAAGTCGATGCCCCATTTACAAAAGGGGCCTACAGTAATGACAGGGTGAAGAAGAGCGGGGGGAGCGCGGGCTTTGTTGGCATAGAGATGACATTGCTCACATCGTTTCACGGCATGAATGCAATCATGAAACAGGGTAGGACAAAAGTAACCGACCTGGATAATCTTTTGAGCAGTGGATATACCCGAAAGATGGCCCCCGCATGCACTGCTGTGGCATTCGTTTAAGACTCTGTCGGCCTCATCAATAGTCAGGCATCAACGGAGGATGGTGTCGACACCCCGTCGGTATAGGATGTCTCCGATGAGGAGATAGCGGGGGGCCTGATGGCGAATATGCCGATGATCATCTCATGAGAGGTGATTACCGAACTTTTGAGTTCGTAGGTAGACGAGAAGGTCACCATACCAAGGATCATTGGAAGCGATGTAAAAGAGATGTTCGTCAGGAAAGTCGGTGTTGACGGGGGCACTGGGTGTGTCAGAGGGGAGGGCTGTGACAAGTTCGGTGAGAACGAGGGCCTTATTACTCTTAGGTGTTGAGAAATCGAGGTCGTACTCCTGAAGGATAATGATCCATCGATCGAATTCATCATTAAATTATCGACGGCTGAGCAAGTATTGCATAGGGTTGGAATCTGCGATGACTTTTGTGGTGCGAAGCAGAATGTAATGACACAGTTTCTGGACTGCGAGGACAACGGCAAGCGCAAGTTTCTCTTCATGTTTATACTTCAAGGGTGGCCCTGAGAGGTTCTTACTAACGTAGTAAATGACGTGTTCACGATTGTCATCTCCGAGCTGGATAAGGACACCGGCTATTGATATAGCTGATGCTGATACGTAGAGGATGTAGTCGCGATTGTAGTCAGGTGCACTAATCAAAGGTGCATTTGAAAGCGCTGTTTTAAGATCGTCAAATGACTGTTGGGTGTAGTCGTCCCAATGAAAAGGGATTTCGTGACATAGTAAGCGAAGGAAACCATGTGCGCATATGGCGTAATCAGGAACAAAGCATCTAAGAAAGTTAGCTTTGCCCTGTAGACTCTGAAGTTGTCATAAATTCTGAGGAGGTGGAATTTCGGTGATAGCTTTGACTTTAAGGGGGTCCACGGTAATACCGCTTTGGGAAATGATAAAACCGAGGAGGCGTCCTGCGGTGACATAGAAAACACACTTGAGAGGGTTCAAGTGGATCTTGTATTGAAGACACCATTGAAAGATGATTCGTAAATCATCAAGGTGCTGGGTGCGTTTCTTGGACCGAGCTGTGAGGTCATCCAAGTAGGCGAGGATGATGGCAGCCAGATTGTGAAAGATGTATGTCATTGCCCGCAGGAAAGTTGCACCAGCATTTTTTAAGCCGAAGGGCATGACACGATATGCAAAAGTACCCCACGGGGTAATGAATGCGGTTTTATACTGATCGGTTGGGTGGATTTGAGTTTGGTTATAGCCAGAGAATCCGTCCATAAAGGAGAGAGCCTCGTGGCCGACACAGTCGTTGATAATTTAATCGATGAAAGGCGTTGGAAAGTTGTCTTTTGGACATGCGTTATTGAGATCGCGAAAGTCGGTGCAAACGCGGATAGTGCTCTGTTTTTTGTTGATGGGTATAGGGTTGGAAACCCATGAAGTGTAAGTGATGGGGTAAATAAATCCAGCCGTACATAATTTGTCAATTTCAGCTTTGATAGCCGCGGCCTTGGATGGGTGTAGCGGTCGCTGTTTCTGGCGAACTAGTGGGATGTCAGGCCAGGTGTCGATGCGGTGCTCGACAATAGAGGGATCGAGGCCAGGCATTTCTATGTATGACCAGGCGAAAATATCCCTATATTCCTGGAAGAGGGCTTTATATGCGGTGATTTCCTGAGGAGTGCAAGCAGATTCAATGATGATTTCTTCGACCATGCCATTTTTAATGGAAATGTCGATTTTGATGGTGGGGGAAATGTTGGCTAGATTACCTTCTTCAAAAGCGTCGAGAGCAGGAATGGGATTTTTGAACCAATTGATAGGCCCGGATGGGATAAAATCTTTGGTTTCGATCGCGTAAATGGGGTTTTGGTTAGGAGGCATGAGGGCTTCCTGTGGAAGGAAGAGTGCACGATGATGTAGTGCATCCCAGGGAGAGTCCGGGCGTTGTAGCTCTTCCAGTATTTCTTCGTCGCATTGGAAATGATGGGAATATAATGGATCGTGAGGAGTGATCTCAGTGACAGTGTGATTGCCCCCTGCTGAAGAAACAAGGGGGGTAATGCTAGGAGATGGTGAGGGTTCACTCGACATAAACTATGTGTTGAAGTACTGAGGGGTACCCATGGTGGTTGGGTGGGGAGTTTCTGTAGGGGAATGAGCAGGAGAGTTGGGTGGGTTACGGGGTAAATCCTCAGATACGTCATCTAAGAACCAATGAGGCATTGGGAGTGCCTTGGGTTTGGGAGAAATGACATGAAGATCCTCTAGTGGCGAGATAATGTCAAGTATTTCCTCGGATGGTTGGTGACGCAGAGCCAATTGGTGTTGCCTATATTCTAGGATCATAGGACACTGGTATGTAAAATGAGCCAATGAATCACAGAGAGAACAAGGGCATCTCATGCGTTCATTGACTGAAGTGGTGACATAATGGATGTCAGTGATATTTGAAGAGGACGTAGCAGGGCGTGGGTTGTTCTGGAAGTTTTGGCGTACAACAGCTAATGTTTGCCGGAAGCGTGGTAGTGCTGGGAAATGATGGGTATAATGGCCGTACTCTGAACAGATAGCGCAAGCATATTTGGTCCTCAATCCTTTACTACTGGAAGGTTGGGTGGTAGTAGGACTAGCAGTAGTGACGGGTGTTGTGGGAGTTTGATTGGGTGGAATCAAATTCCGTAATTCCGGTAGTGATGGGCAGTTGTTGGTTTGGTGACCCTCTTTCTCACATAGTGCGCACGGTGGTGGAATGTGTGGAGGAAGTGGAGCTGTGGGCTCCTTCTTCTTTCTCCTGCCCCCAATTGTAGCAGGGGGGTTAGGGAGTATGGGGGTAGTGGGGGTAAGGACGGGAATCGTCATGGGGAGGCCTTCCTGTGGGGGAAGGGATGGGAAAGGGACCATCTCAGGTGGATGAAAATACCACACTGGGATTGCTAACACCATATTGGGTAGTGTGAGCGTTGCGGCTACCTGGAAAGCTTCGATACTGGGTGGAGGGTAAAAGAAGAGAATTTGAGTGAGGGGTTGGGGAACTATCTCCCAAATGGGACTATGCCCCTGAGGGGATGTGGATTCATGGACCGTGGGGGTCGACGAGTGCGCAAGAGGCTCCTGTGGGAGTGGTTTTGTGACTATTGAGACGTCAGGAATGACTGAAGCCTCCTAAGGAGGACGAGCATCCTCCGTGTGAGTTCCGTTAGATGAGATGACACATATTTGATTAGGGGGAAGGAGTGGTGGTGCTCCATGGTATGTCCCTAATAAAGATGGATCTTTGAAAATCCCAGGACCCATCTCGATGAGTGGATATGCGTCTTTGTTGGTGTGAATGAGAGAATGTTATCGAGATTGACATATGGGTTTGGCTCATAATGTGAGACTTGGTCGATGGTCACAATCTTCCCGTTGTGGGGGAACATGATTGCCCAAAAGATGGAAGATGCCACTGCCTTCATAGCATACATGTAGCTACGTCTGAACAAGATATTGTAATCGAGTGGAGCGTCGATAACTTCAATGTCAATGAGAATAGTTTTGCCCCCGAGTTCCACGGGGACATTTTGGAAGAGCCCTTCAGGAGATGATGGTCGTCCGTCATAAGATTGTAATGTGATGGTGGAGGGTATGAGTTCCAGAGAACCAAGTTTCTGCCATACTGTTTTGGACATGATGCATGTAGATGCACCCTCATCGATGATACACCGATGGATGGTGATGTTTCGTATTTTTACTGGTATTTGAATAGCGACCAAGGCGGAAAGACGAGGTTCGCATCTATCAAGATCAAAGATGATGAGTTGAGTATCTGCAGGGTCGACTGCCCCCAAGGAGGAAAGTAGAGATTTCCGCTGCGTTGGACAAGTCTGGAGGACTTCCAGGACTGACATG
>JASDQU010586823.1:29633-66946 GCA_032191745.1 Picea mariana | reverse complement strand
TTCCAGTTGTAGCTGGAAAATAAAGGAATTTGGTGTTTCTAATGAATGCAATTCTTCAAGAAATATAAGAAAAATAATTCTATGGTTTTCTCCCACTTTGGGTTTCCACATAAAAACACTGGTGTACTGTGTATGTGTATTCTTTCTCATTTTTTCATTGCTTATTTACTCTATAATTATTGGATGATAATGCTACACTGGTATAACACTTTCATTATATGGTTAAAAAGGATTAAATTTCTCTATTATAGATTCATCCCCCCTCTTAGTAATCCAACACTTCTTATCCTTTAAATCCTTTAAAACCCCTAATCCTAAAATGAGAGCTTCATATTCAACCATATTATCAGTGCAATCAAAAGCCAATTTATAAGAACACAGTTTTGAAGTACTATCATGTGAAATGATCCAAACACCAGCTCTTGCCCCCTATTTTCTAACTGCTCCATCAAAATCCATATTCCACACACCTTCATCATATTTATTATTTTGTTCTGAAACTGATCCTTTTTGCTAATCCTTTGAAACAATCATATCATATTCTTCAAAACATAAATCATTATAGAATATAGAAGATCCAATGTCAATCTCAATTGAGTAAATAGGATGATTGTTGGGTTTATATTTGCTTCTCACCATGTATTTCAAATGAACCTCCATGTATAACCTTCTATCCTGACTGAAGACTGGAACTATGGCATAGGAAATGTCCATTTGCAAGGTACCCTTGAGTTTAGAAGCCCATGATATTGATTGTAACATTCCAAATTTAGGAGGAATGTCTAGAACAACTACATCGATTATCATAGTTTTTGATGAGATATGAGCTAAAGTAACAACAATATCTTTCATTAAACCCTCACATTTCACCTTTCTTGAATCAAAAGAAAATAGATCCTTGTATGTCCTCGTGATATCCAAACCCAACTCTTCCATGATCACCTTTGGCATCAAGTTGTGAGATGCTCCTGAATCTAACATTGCATTGTGAAGAGTTACATTATGGATATTTAGGCTAATATAGAAAGGATGCACATCATCATCATTGCCAATTTCCTCAACCCGAGGACCAAATAAAATAGCAGGATGGTCATCTTGTACATTAAGGGTGTCTGAGGTCTGTTCCATTTTAAGCATCTTTATAATCTCCATAATCTTTACCATTAAGTCAATTTTTTCATCTGAACCTTGAGAAGTAGAAGGTCGCGTTTCTTCTTTAGATTTATTTCTATCAGCTTCTATTTGGAGCTTGATCTTCCCTGATGCAACTAAATTCACTTCCACTTTGATTGCATCATTCATCATATCAGTAAGAGAAGTGGACCTGATTTATTTTAGTAACAAGGTAAATTCACTCTTGAATGCATCAACATAATGGATTTGATCAACTCTTGGGGGGGGATTTACTTGATCATGAATGGAGTTATAGACCTTCATAAATCTATTGGAAAACTCATGTACTATCTCAGCAGGGAGTGTCTTTAAATGATTGCATTGTGTCAATCACTGCAAAGGGTTTTTCTTACTCCCCCGTCTCCCAAGAAAAAGAGTTTCAAAATTTTCAAAGTTAGGAATTCTATTTGTTGGGAGATATTTAAACCATCTCCTAAATGCTCCTAAAAAACTTTGTGCAAATAGCCTTGTCTTAACATCTTCATAATCTACTTCTTCAAGATCTATGAAATCAATGAACCTATCTACATGTTGTTGGGTTGTTACATTTCCTTTTGCATCAAATTGTTTGATTCTTTGTGCATAATTTTGTTGTATATCATGAAGTGCAATAGGGAGGACTAATGGGGAAAATATTGTTGCCTTTAATTTAGGAGTAGTTTGACTTGACTGTATGATCTGACTGGGAATTACTAGCTTTAATAGGAACAACATGAATAAAGGTTTGAAATTTATTTTCATCAAATAGAATTCCAGCCAAATCAGATTCGGACTTGGATATAAACAAGGACTGCTAAAATTTAATATCAAATTCAATGTCATAAATACTTTTTAATCCACCTTTAGGAAATGATGAAACTCTGTCCAGAAAAATACATGATTGAGTTTTTTTGTTTGTTAATTTTGCACATAATTCCTACTAGGTTGTCAATGGCTCATGGAGGGTCTGGATTTGGATGATGCCTTGTGTATTTTATTTGGATAGATAGGATTATTTAACAAAATTTATCTTCAACAACTGATCTTCAATTTTGGAGTCGCCAGAGTGAAAATTCAGCCAAAGTTGTATCCAGTTCACTGTCACTCTTAGGAACTAGTTTTAGAATTTTTTGTCGTTTTCCCAGTGAAAAATTTACCTTCGATCCCCAGAAATGACACCAAAATGTTATATCTAATTAATTCCCTTGGATGAGGAGGGAATAGGTACAGGAGTAACCTAAAACCAAATTGGGGATGGAAGTTATCCCTTCCAACCAGAGAGGGCTCTCTCTCTTCAAATCAATCATTGAAAGGATTGGGTTAGTTTAACTTAAAGGATAGATCTCTTAGATAAATGAATTTATAAGTTTGGTTTCAATACGAACATAAAGTACATTGGGCTATGGAGTCACTAAAGTTGAAAGTCAATAAAACTTGTTGGATACCTGGTATATTTAAGAAAATACTGAACAAAGGAAATATAGAAAGTAATATTATAATCCAAATAGATATGTTGTAGACAATAGGTTACAAAGAAAAAAATAATCCTTCAAGGCATCTAACAAGGATGAATCTCGAAGAAATTATAGCAGAAGTACAACTCAAACTACATGCAACAAAGCATCTGATAAAGATGAGTTCTAATACATATATTTCATATCAACATGGAGAAGAATCTATACAATATCAAGTATTAAACATGAAAGCAGAGACTAAGGAATCACATGCATAAAATATCACAATCACATGTATCTTTGTGGTAAAAAATCAAGGACTTCTAATCCAACAATTTTTTCATTAACAACAAGAAATTTTTTTCAATAGTATTCCTATACACACTTGCCAACCCCTTAGTTTTCATGACTTCCTGTATATATACGAAAACATGTTTCTATAGTATCAAATTCAGATCCAACTATGATCCTACAATAGTGATAACAGTTGCACATAATCAACATGAGATCTTTAACAAACTGATAGAAAGAAGGAACCAACTTGGACTCATTTACTTTAACTACAACGACTTTGATATGACAATAAATGAAACCCAAAATTGTGATTTCCATTACTGATGTTCATTGGACATGAGCTAGCACACTTGTCGAATAATTCAAGTTGAGTTGGAGATGTTATGTTCATTTTGTCACTATTGCACAACAAGTCACCACCTACAGGAAAAATGTAGAAAAGTTGTGTAGCAACAAGTGGTCTGTCATCTCGTGTTTACTTTCGAAAACCCATGAGTAATAGTGCCTCTTTGTTAAAATAATATGCTTATGTATGTGACATTTTCCAAAAAATGAGTCAAAATGGAAAAATGACAAAAATGTGTCAAAAAGGTCTCAGTGGTTCAGTTCTCCGCTGCTTTAGCTAGCTAGTCAAGCTTTCCCTTCTTTCCAATATCCACTTGCTGCAAATGTTTCTTGAGGGTCTTATTCTCCTTCCTCAAAATGAGGTTTTGTTGATAAAAAATATTCAACTTTCTGTGTAATGGCAGGGTCCTTCTCACCATTGATGCAAATTTTTCTATTGCAGGTCCATAGTCTCTTAGGTGTTATGCAAACTTCATTTTGGATTCCCTGTCTCTCTCCCTGAGTTGAAATATCACATTTTGTGCTTCTCTGAGCTATTTATTTAGCCTCTTGAAAGTGTATTTTCCTTCATCATCTTTATTTTATGCTGGTTGATTCAGTGTTGGGATTTCCTCTTGATGTCGTAACTTCCTAGTTGAGGACCTTGTTTAAGGCATACTAGGCTTAGGAATCTCCTCTACCTATGGAGTCTATTTTACTACTTTCCCATTAGTACTTGTTTTGGAACCAATTGGAGTTGATAGTGATGACCTTTCTCCTATCACAAAGGTATCTTTCTTGATAGCTTCTTCTAGAGACTTCTTCTTCATTTCTCTATTTTCATGCTGTAACTGTGCTATGACAAAGTGAGCCTTCAACTGTCCTTGCAACTCAATACTTCAAGTTTCTATGTCATTTGAGAGGGTTGGTTGTATGAAGGTTTATGGAGTCTCAATAATTTCTTGTGATGTATGTATTAGAAGAATTCTATTTGCTGCAGACTTGGTGAGTGGTTTTCTAGGAGCTTCGGTCACTTCTGGATAGAATTGGAGCTTCTTCCCTTTCTTTTTATCCTACTAACTTGCTACATGATATTCAACCTCTTTTTCCCTTTTCTTAATAGAACTCTCAGGGATTGATGTTGCATTTCTTTCTACTAATGAGGGTGCATTTCTAAAAATTTGTGGGTTTCCTAGAGAATCTACTGCTATGCTTGATGAATTTAGAAAAAACTCCCAGTCTTGATTTCTCTTTCTGATTTCTTCCAATACTAATAGTTTGATCAAAGAAAAATGGAAGAGGCTACCATATCCTTGCTCCTTCCTTAGTTGTACTCTGTCAACCATCCTTCCTAGACTTCTGAAAAGGTAATATGGTATATTCAAAGGCTTCTTACCAATGAAGTGCATTAAGATTTTGATATGATATTGGTAAACCCTATTAAATCTCCCTTCAAATGTAAAAAAACTCTGTATAACCCTAGGAAAATCACTATTACTTTCCAATAAAACCCCTCTAAGAATGGTAGCTCTAAATTCAGTATTTCTAAATTCAGGCTTCAGAAAATCATGATGGTAAGACAAATCCAACTGCATACCTTTGAACCACTATTCTCCATGAGCAAGGATTTTTGTCGCAACAACAATTCTATTTTCAGAAACCTACAACCATAGGTTTCCCACCTTATCCTTAGTGCCATCAAAATTCTCTGCAAACTCCCTCACCACCTGTTTGTTTTACCCCTGAAGTTTTTCACAAAACTTGATGCAACCCACATGTTCAAAGGATGCTTTGATTGTTGGGTATGTGTTTACCAAATTCAAACTCTATGGCTCAAACCATACAAAATCACCACCCTTTACATTCTTTCTTTTACATTATGGATTTGTCATGATGCTGGTATGTGTCAACCCTGTGTAGAATCAAATTCTGATACTTTGGATCCTCTGCTCAGCAAATGAAAATAGTAACCTTTGCGCAACAAAAATAAAAATTATAACCTCTGCGTAGAAAAAATAAAAATAGTAACCTTTGCGCAGTGTGAAACAACGAACATAACAGGGACTTTGTGCATAGCAAATGAGAGTAGTGTCTTTTACATAGTAAAGAACGATAATGTCCTCTATGCAGCGAGCTTGATCGGGAGGTTTTGAAATTGTGGATGAAGAGAAATAATTTCTTGATGCTTTATTTACCTGGAGGGAGGATAAATTTGAAAGATAACTTGAATTAAAACATGAATTATCCCATCATACCTCGTTGTACTTCCATACACAACATTAGGACGTTGTACAACAACTTGCATTGTGCAATGATTTTCTTGTTGATGCCACATTTCCTTGATAGATTTGATTTCAAGAAACCATTATAACTTTGACAAGACTGACTCTGATTGTCTTGAAACAACATCATGACCCTTTAGTGACATAACAACCCACATCTTGGCACAAAAACCATAAGTTACATGGTTAAAAAAAAAACCCGACCCATGACAAATAAACCTATAACTCATGATTGAAGAGAAAATTATCCAGTGTTCTTATTTAACCAAAGACATGACTTTATCCTATAATTTTATTCAAAATGTAAAAACCTATTTATAGGACACTAACATGTCATATCAAAGGGTTAAGTGGGGGATCTTCCCCTAATCTTTTCATAACTCTTTCAACTTCTTCTAGTAACAATATCCCCCTCCATGACTTTGTTGCTTTTGCTGCTTTGTTTTCTTTTCTTACCCTGAGGGCTTCTTGAGTTGTCTTCTCTATTGTCTCAACTTGCTCATCCATAGTCATTGCTTTGAATTTGGTCATATTAGGGTTATCCCTTCTATGGAGCACTTCCTCCCTGTCCTGGGCACCCTCGATAAATATCTCATCTTCGAAGCTATCATGAGCATATGGCCAACATGAGGACACCTGCGACACATGATGGAGTACTAGGCATTTTGGATCATGCTTGCGAAAATGGCCTCTAGGGAACCGATACTCAAGATGACTCAATCCCTCTTGTTTCACCTATGGAGTGTCTTTTAATTGTAAAACTCGATATGAAAACCATAGGGTATGAAAGCCTTCTTCCTATCCTTTACCAAAGAGGCACTATATCCTTGCAAAATGGTCTGGTAACAAATTTATCTGAAAATGAGATGTTATGAGACATGAATGGGGATTAGGTGTGGTGCGTCGGTAGCCCCTAACACTCTGATGTAAGTGCGTTTTTCTTCAAAATACCACTAGACCACTTTGGAAAACATCTTTTTGGATGTTGTTGAAAGCCTTGGGAATTCTTTTATAAATATAATGAAGTGCACTCGGGATATGAACTCATCACATATCAGGGCATAAAAAAACATTTGTACCTATTTTCCCATAGAATACTAAAATAAACATGCACGGGTAACTCAACAACATGCCATCTTAAATTCATACCCATGAAAAATTTTCTTGCACAGATTACGCCCAACAGGTACGATGCCATGTGGAAAACTGGTGTTTCTCCATCATTTTGTGTATGGGTATTGTAGGATGCTGGTTCTCAATTGTTTGGAAATGATGGCTCCCTAATTGAAACTGCTCCCATAGATTGCCACAGTATATGCCAAGGGCATCCACGTTATGAAAACTTAGAGCAATCGTTTTCCCCATACAATCGTGACATAGAATGATAGCCCCTAGGTAGAGATCCACTCACAGGATCGTTTCAAATATTCCTTGAGCCGAAACGGCTCTTTTGGATCCCTATCGATATCTCAAATTTAGATCCATAGGTCCTTCAACTTCCCCACGGCCTCCTGCACGACTGCGACCTTTTCCCGAAAAAGGGGATTTCGGATTTCGAGACTCCATGAGTCCTACTGTCGAGAGTCTCTGCATCCTCGATCCTCTGAAATCCAAAAAGCCGAAATGCCAAAATAGGCTCCATGAATATTAGCCCTGACCCACATCTCACCCATGTGACTGCTTCCTTCGTGATCGCAGCCTAACTCCGAAGGTATGCCGCGTTTCACGACTTCGAGAGTTTCACCGTCAAGTTTCCCGACTCTTTGTCCTCAAGACTTCTGAAATCACGAACCCCGGTATGCTAAAATCTAATCCTGTCTCATGACCCAACAATACTCCTCTTGTGCTTACGAGAATTTGCGTTTCAGACAATATTCCTCCTGACAGTTCTTCTCCTTTCTGAACTCAACCAGGAGTTCTTTCTATGCACACCTGCACCAACTCAATGCCCTTCTGGCAAATTCTTCCATAATCCTCAGTGATTCTGTCTTCTCCTATGAACTCAAACAAGAGTTCTCTTCTTGTGCCTTCTATGCACAAACTCAATGCCCTCCTGGCAGAGCTCCACAGAACCTTCAATGATTCTATCTTCTCTATGTCTTCCTCTTCATAGTCTTCACCTCCAAGGTATTCAAAAACCTTGAGGATTCTCCTTGAGTCAATGACTTTAGCTGGTGCGCCCTCCTCGCACGTCCTTGCCCAAATTTCGCAGGATTCAGGAGTGCATCTATGAACTATCTTTCAGAACTTGCAATGTTTTGTCATACCCTCTTGGCATGAAGCCTCAAAGAACCCCAAACCTGAATTCAAAGAACCCACAGATAGAAGAACCTAGTTGTTCTTGCAAATGCACACCTAATCATACATCTACATCATATAAATACACACACATGAAGACATTCATCATACACATAATAACATGGAGGAAAAACTACTCTGATTGTATTAATCTAAAATGCCTCCTTTACAAGGTGTTCTTGAGCTCAGACTTTTACAAAGTCTCGGCTCCTTCTCTCCTCTACTCGACTAGCTCTACTTACCCTAAAACAAGATCAAAAGATCTTTTTCATGAGGGGGTTCTTCGAGCTCTTCCCTCCATCTCACGTACTCTATTAAATTACATTGAATTACGTTGAATGGGATGTCTAGTCCGAATCGGATCTAGATCTAGCCTTACAACCTTTAAAGGCCTTCTTTAACTATAGCCTACTCAAAGGCACGACTTTAGCTCTACTAGCCTTACAAACATTTAATACAAATTTCAAATTCAAAATTTGAAATGAGAGGGTTGTGCCTCTCTTCATCCCATTGAATGTGCACTGTGTTGGCTGGCTAGATGGCGCATGGCTGGCTTGGGAGCGATGCTCCTGCATCATACTCCTCTGCTGCAAAAACTTCATGAGCTCCTGCTCATGAGCTCCCCAACACTGCTGTTGAAATCCTCCTGGATCCAAAATAGTCCTCTAGAACTGTTCATCTGCTCCACTGCTTTGTTGTTGTTGTTTCTTCCGCTGCTCTGCTACTGCTGTTGTTTCCGTTCTGATCAACTTCCCTTCGCTGGCAGCTTCTGCTGATATGACCATCAGCTTTCAGATCTCCTCAATCTCCTTGTCCATCTGCTCTAGTGGCCGGCTCTATTCAGGAAGCCTCCTCTGCTGAAATTCTTCCTCATTAATGGGTAGATCTACCAGATCTCCCATGCCATCTTTTTCATCCTCCGTGGAACTAAGTGTCCATTCTGCTGCAAAGTTGAGCTTTGCAGTCCTATCACTGAGCTGCTGCTCAGATTTTCCCTGTGACAGCTCTGCTTCTACCATATCTCTTTGTGTTGGCTCAAGTCCAACCTCTCCCAACTACTCCTTGGGATGGTATTTTCCTTCTGCATCTGCTTCCAACTTCATCTGTTGGATGTGCATTCTCTACACTATCACCCTTCTCTCTAGGGCTTCAATCTGCTCACACAGATAAGCAAAGCTCATGCTGTCTACTTCTTCTTCTTCTGCTACTACAAGCTCCAATGCTACAGTCGTCTCTATTTTAGCTTCCTGGCTGAAAAATTTGAGCCCTTCTTCAAAATGCTCATTTCCTTCTTCTACTTGGGTAGCTTTTGATATCTGCTCCAACTCTTCCTATTCTTTGACAGTCTCTGCTAGCTGTCTTTCTATTGCTGCTACATCGGGAACACAAAATATCACCTCAACTAGGCTACCTAGAAGGAATATTTGAATTCCTCCAATGATCAGAATGTCCTTCTAATCCTTCTTCTCTGTCAGCTGTCCTTGCTGATATGAACTCAGCTCTGAGCTCATCTTCTCTCCCTTGCCCTCCTAGCAATATGGGATTTCTCTTCTGCCCCCTTGGCAATCTATGAGATCTTTGGGTCTCATCTTATTGCCCACCTGACAATTTGAATTTCCAGTCCTACCCTCTTGTCAGTCTATGAGACCCCGCAGTGATCTCACCTCATTGCCCTCTTGGAAACATGAAATTTCCTTGCTATCCTCCTGATAGTCTATGAGATCCCGCAACGATCTCATCTCATTTCCCTCCTGGCAATTGGAAATTTTTGTTCTTCCCTCTTGACAGTCTCTGCACACATGGCAGTCTCTGAGATCTTCCAGCGATCTCAGTTCATCCTCAGCATCACTGAGATTCCTCCCAATATCTGGTTCACATACCTGAACCATCTCCTCCACATCATTCCTAAGGCTTTCATCATGCCTCAACCATCCTCTTATCAACCTCCACTGTCTTTTGGCCACCAATTCCTTGACTGGCCATTTTACCTTCGTCCTGATGGGCCATTCATACACCCATCACGACTTTGCCTCCTTCTGCATATGCAATGCAATCTCCTCCATCCTTGCTCTAATCTCAGTGATTTCCTTATCCATCGCCTCTTTTCTTTGTTGCTGATGGATCTTCTTTCCATCGCATCTATGACCTTCAGTAGCCATTTTTCTGCCCCTGTCTGCCCTTCTGGAAAACCTGTTGTCACTCTGCAACTGAGAGCTTCTATCATCTCCTCAGTCCTCCCAACTGTCTTCTCGACTTCTGCGCACCGGCAAGCAATCACCACATAGTCTCAATACTTTGCCTTCCTCTAATACCAAACTAATGTGTATCAGAGTATTACCTTCCTCCTCCCTCTGCCTGAAATATACAAACAAAGAATCAAGCTCTGATACCACTTATGGTGAAACACCCCCTACCTCGTGGTATCAGAGGCACTCCTAAATCCTGTGGAATTTGGGCAAGGACGTGCCAGGAGGGTGCACCAGCTGAAGTCAATGACTCAAGGAGAATCCTCAAGGTTGTTGAATACCTTGGAGGTGAAGACTATGTAGAGGAATGCACAGAGAAGACATAATCACTGAAGGTTCTGTGGAGCTCTGCTAGGAGGGCATTGAGCATGTGCATAGAAGGCACAAGGAGAGAACTGTTGTTTGAGTTCAGAGGAGAAGAAAGAGTCACTGAGGATTCTAGAAGACTCTTCCAGGCGGGCATTGAGTTGGTGCAAGTGTGCACAGAAATAACTCGGTTGAGTTCAAAAAGGAGAAGAAGTGTCAAGAGGAAGACCTTCACAAGGTTACTGAACACCCTATGGGCTCAGCAAGGAGTGCTTGGGTAGGAAGTTGCCAGAGGGAATTTCCATCCTTTCAAGGAGAGGAAGGGGTAGAGACTTTAGAGGCCTGAGAAATTGAAGCTCAAGAGGATAAATAATTGTGAAAGGAATGCAACAGGCCAACACCTGAGTAAAGTGTTGACAGACAGACAGTCGTCTGAAGACTCGTCAGGCAGCAAGAGCGGGAGCGAGAGAGGAGTTATTCTAAAGTTTCGAAGATCAGGAAAGATAACACCTTTATGTACAGAGACTCTGCAAAGAGTGCAGAAGTCGAGAAAACTTTCAAGGTTTCAGAAAGGACTAAGCTCAAGAGGAAAAGTGTGTTTGAGAACAGAGCCATAGCTGCAAGGAATCATAGAATTCGAGACACCCTTTGGTGGACAAGAGTCGACAAAGCTCAGGAGGGACATCGTCCTTAGAATATAGGTGAGAGCCGAGGATACAGGGTTCACAGTAGGAGCAAAGGCTGAGACCTTTGAAGAGTTTGAAGTCTTCCAAGTTCAAGAAGAAGCACAAGCTCAGGAGGGCACACAGCTGCCATTAGATCAGTTGGGGTGAAGGAGATCTGGACCATTGAATCTATGTCCAGGAAAGAAAGAGGAGAGCGCATAGGAGAAAGAGATCTGGGCCATCAGATTTGGGTACTTGAATCGATAGCCATCGAATTCAAGAAAATATGCACATGGTTTAACCCTTGTATGTGAAGAGGGGAGTGAAAGGCCATTTTAGCTACCAGAAGCTACGAAGGGAAAGAGTCAGGACTCTTGACCCAAGAAATTCCGAAAAGATCTGAGTCGTCGGATTAGGAGGGGCTATAAGCCATTGATCCTAGATTTGGAGCGGAAGGTGGACATTTTGGGGTTTAGTACTTCGACATTTCGGGAACCAGAAAGTTGAAGGAGAAAGGGTTGTTTACGGTGGAATTGCGAAATCGCGAGTTCCGAAACCCTGAAAGTTAGACTGCAGTCACAGGGAGGATNCCGGAGTTTTGGGATTTCGGTACTTTGGTATTTCATATACCGGAAGTACGAGAGGGCAAGGAATTGTTGCACTGGGATTCACAAATTTTTGAAACACGATTTCCCAAAATCACAAGAGGAGTATTTCCAGGTCACGAGACAGGATCAGATTTCGGCATACTGGGGCTCAGGATTTCAGAAGTCCCGAGGACAATGAGTCAAGCAACTTGACGGTGAAACTCTCGAAGTCGCGGAATGCGACATACCTTCGGAGTTAGACTGTGATCACGAAGGAAGCAGTCACATGGATGAGATGTGGGCCAGGGCTAATTTTGATTAAGCCTATTTCAACATTTCGTCTTTTTGGATTTCAGAGGATCGAGGAGGCAGAGTCTCTCGACAACAAGACTTGTAGAGTCCCAAAATCTGAAATCCCTTTTTTCGGGAAAAGGTTGTGGTTTTGTAGGAGGCTGTGGGGAAGTTGAAGGACCTGTGGATCGAAATTTGAGATTCCGATAGGGATTCAAAAGAGCCGTTTCAGCTAAGGGAAGATTTTAAATGATCTTGTGAGCTGATCTCGGCCCGAGGGTTGCAGTTTTGCGTCAGTGGCTTGTTCTATTCAGGGCGTCTCCTCTGCTGAAATTATTCCTCATTAGTGGGTAGATCTACCAGATCTCCCATGCCATCTTCTTCATTCTCTATGGAACTAAGTTTCCATTCTACTGAAAAGTTCAGCTTCGCAGTCCTATCACTGAGCTGCTACTCAGTTTTTCCCTGTGACAACTCTGCTGCTACCATATCTCTTTGTGTTGGCTCAAGTCCAACCTCTCCCAACTGCTCCTTGGGCTGGTATTTTCCTTCTGCATCTGCTTCCAACTTCAACTGTTGGATGTGCATTCTCTACACTATCACCCTTCTCTCCAAGGCTTCAATCTACTCACACAGATCAACAAATCTCGTGATGCCTTCTTCTTCTTCTTCTTCTTCTGCAGCAAGATCCAACGCTGTATTCGTCTCTGTTTCATCTTGCTGGTTGAAAAAATTGAGCCATTCCTCAGAATGCTCATATCCTTCTTCTGCTTGGGCAGATTTTGATATCTACTCCAACTCTTCCTCTTCTTTGACAGTCTCTACTAGTTGTCTTTCTGTTTTTGCTACATTGGCAACACAAAATCTTGCCTCAACTAGGCTACCTGGCAGGAATATTTGAATTCCTCCAATGATCAGAATGTCCTTCTGATCCTTCTTCTTTGTCAGCTGTCCTTGTTGATATGAACTCAACTCTAAACTCATCTGCTCTCCCTTGTCCTCCTGGCAATATGGGATTTCTCTGCTGCCCCCTTGGCAGTCTATGAGATCCTCAGATCTCATCTTATTGCCCACCTAGAAATTTGAATTTCCAATCCTGCCCTCTTGGCAGTCTATGAGACCCCACAGTTATCTTACCTCATTGCCCTCTTGGAAACATTAAATTTCCTTGCTGTCCTCCTGACAGTCTATGAGAGCCCACAACGATCTCATCTCATTGCCCTCCTGGCAATTGGAAATTTTTTTTCTGCCCTCTTGGAAGTCTCCGCATGCATGGAAGTCTCTGAGATCTTCCAATGATCTCAGTTCATCCTCAGCATCACTGAGATTCCTCCCAGTCTCTGGTTCACATACCTGAACCATCTCCTCCTCATCATTCCTAAGGCTTTCATCATGCCTCATCCATCCTCTTATCAGCCTCCACTATCTTTTGGCCACCAATTCCTTGACTGGCCATTTTACCTTTGTCCTGATGGGCCATTCACACACCCATCATGACTTTGCCTCCTTCTGCATCCACAATGCGAGCTCCTCCATCCTCCCTTTGATCTCTACAAGTTCCTTATCCATCGCCTCTTTGTTCTATTGCTGATGGATCTTCTTTCCATCGCATCTATGACCTTTAGTAACCATTTTTGTGCCCCTATCTGCCCTTCTGGAAAACCTGCTATCACTCTACAACTGAGAGCTTCCAGCATCTCCTCAGTCCTCTCAACTGTCTTCTCGACTGCTGCGTACCTGCAAGCAATCACCACAGTGTCTCAATACTCTGCCTTCCTCTGATACCAAACTGATGTGCATCAAATTATTTCCTTCCTGCTCCCTCTGCTTGAAATATACAAACATAGATTCAAGCTCTGATACCACACTAACATTGAACTACAACCCTCGGGCCGAGATCCGCTCACAGGATCATTTCAAATCTTCCCTGAGCCGAAATGACTCTTTCGGATCCCTATTAGAATCTGAAATTTTGATCCACAGGTCCTTCAACTTCCCAATGGACTCCTACATGACTGTGACCTTTTCCCAAAAAAAAGGATTTCAGATTTCGGGACTCCGCGAGTCCTGCTGTCGAGAGTCTCTGCCTCCTCGATCCTCTGAAATCCAAAAAATTGAAATGCCGAAATAGGCTCAATGATAATTTGCCCTGGCCCATATCTCGTCCATGTGACTTCTTCCTTCTTGATTGCAGCCTAACTATGAAGGTATGTCACGTTTCGCGACTTTGGGAGTTTCACTGTCAAGTTGCCCGACTCTTTCTCCTTGGGACTTCCAAAATCCCGAACCTCGGTATGCCAAAATCTGATCCTGTCTCGTGACCCGACAATAATCCTCTTGTGCTTTCGGGAATTTGTTTTTCAGAACTTTGCGAATCCCAGTGCAACAATTCCTTGCCCTCTCATACTTTTGGTATCCGAAATACTGAAGTACCAAAATCCTGAAACTCCGGTCCTCCTTCTCTTGAACAAGATCAATGGTTGTGAGCCTCCCTGATCCAACAACTCAGATACTTTCGGGATCTCATGGGTCAAGAGTCCCTAACTCCTGCCCTTTGCCTTTCTAGTAACCGAAATATTGAAATCCTCCCCGTGACTGCAGTCTACCTTTCAGGGTTTCAGAACTAGCAATTTCGCGATTCCACCGTAAACAACCCTTGCTCCTTCAACTTCTCGATTCCCGAAATGCCGAAGTACTAAAGCCCAAAATGCCGGCCTTCCGCTCCAAAGCTAGGATCAATAGCTCATAGCCCCTCCTGATCTGATGGATCAGATATTTTCGGGATTTCATGGGTCAAGAGTCCCGACTCTTGCCCTTTGTAGCTCCCGATAGCCGAAATGGCAAAATGGCCTTTTGCTCCCCTCTTCACATACAAGGGTTAAACCTTGTGAAAATTTTCTTGGATCTGATGGCTATTAGTCCAAGTACCCAAATCTGACGACCCAGATCTCTTTCTCCTGCACACTCTCCTCCTTCTTTCCTGGACGTAGATTCAACGGTCCAGATCTCGTTCTCCCCAGTTGATCTAATGACAACTGTGTGCCCTCCTGAGCTTGCTCTTCTTCCTGAACTTGGAAGACTTCAAACGCCTCAAAGGTCTCAGCCTTTGCTCCTGCTGTGAAGTCTGTATCCTCCGCTCCCACCTATATTCTAAGGATGTTGTCCCTCCTAAGATTTGTCAACTCTTATCCACCAAAGGGTGTGTCAAATTCTACGATTCCTTGCAGCTATGGCTCTGTTCTCAAAGGCACTTTTCCTCCTGAGCTTAGTCCTTTCTGAAACCTTGAAAGGTTTTTCGACTTCTGCACTCTTTGCAGAGTCTCTGCACACAAAGGTGCTATCTTTCCTGAGCTTCAGGACTTTAGAATAAGTCCTCTCTCTCTCTCCTGCTCCTGTTTCCTAACGAGTCTTCAGATGGTTGTCTATCTATCAACACTTTACTTAGGTGTTGGCCTGGTGCATTCCTTTCACAGGTCTTTATCCTCTTGAGCTTCCATTTCTTAGGCCTCTAAGGTCTCTGCTCCTTCCTCTCCTTGAAAGGATGGAAATTCCCTCTAGAAACTTCTTTCCCAAGCACTCCTTGCTGAGCCCATAGGGTGTTCAGTAACCCTGTGAAGGTCTTCCTCCTGACACTTCTTCTCCTTTCTGAACTCAACTAGGAGTTCTTTTTGTGCACACCTGCACCAACTCAATTCCCTCCTGGCAAAGTCTTCTAGAATCCTCATTGATTATGTCTTCTCCTCTGAAATCAAAGAAGAGTTCTCTCCTTGTGCCTTCTATGCACATGCTTAATGCCCTCCTGGCAGAGCTCCACAAAACCTTCAATGATTCTGTCTTCTTTGTTCCTTCCTCTGCATAGTCTTTACCTCCAAGGTATTCAACAACCTTGAGGATTCTCCTTGAGTCAATGACTTCAGCTGGTGCGCCCTCCTGGCACGTTCTTGCCCAAATTCCGCAGGATTTAGGAGTGCATCTATGCACTAGCTTTCAGAACCGACAGTGTTCTGTCACACCCTCTTAGCATGAAGCCTCAAAGAACCCCAAACTTGAAGTCAAAGAACCCATAGATAGAAGAACCTAGCTGTTCCTACAAATGCACACCTAATCATACATCTACAACATATAAATACACACACATGAAGACATTCATCATACATAGAATAACATGCAGGAAAAACTGCTCTAATTGTATTAATATGAAATGCCTCCTTTACAAGGTGTTCTTGAGCTCAGACTTTTACAGAGTCTTGGTTCCTTCTCTCCTCTACTCGACTAACTCTACTTACCCTAAAACAAGATCAAAATATCTTTTTCATGAGGGGGCTCTTCGAGATCTTCCCTCCATCTCACCTACTCTATTCAATTACATTGAATTACATTGAATGGGATGTCTATTCCGAATCGGATCTAGATCTATCCTTACAACCATTAAAGGCCTTCTTTAACTACAGCCTGCTCAAAGGCACAACTTTGGCTCTACCATCCTTACAAACATTTAATACAAATTTCAAATTCAAAATTTGAAATGGGAGGGCTGTGCCTCTCTTCATCCCATTGAATGTGCACTGTGCTGGCTGGCGCATGGATGGCTTGGGAGTGATGCTCCTGCATCAAATTGACAGATTGAAGCCATTAAATACATATAAGGCTCTCTGAGGTTTACTGTGTTGTACCGGTCGTTTCCCATGTTTGTGAATTGCTTATCTTCTTTCCACCACAAGGCTAGTAACCTGTTGGTGTCACAGAACTCATAAAATCCGACCATAAATTCTTTATTTAGTCTCTCTGTTGTGTCTCTGAGTTTGTAGCATTTTTGTACCTCTACTGGAAGAAATACACCAACACATTATCCCTCCTCATTATTGATTGTTTATTTCATCACATCTGTGTGGTCAATCATCCAACCTAGTGTTTTGATGCAGGGAAAAACTAGGGTCCGACATGCCACCATATGTAGATATCATCACCTAATGTTTGGGAAAACCTAGTCATCCAATATGATGATGTCGGGGTCACTGTGAGGTTTAAAATATATGTAATCTTCCTAATTGATTTTGTTAAAAATATCTCCCCAATGTGGGCTTATTACTTTAGATCTGGTGCTTGCCTCTATGTCCCCAAATACCAGAGGCTAGGTGAATTGTTTCTTAGTGGAAGTTTGGATGATTGACTCCTTTTTTGAAATGAAATCAAGTTCTCTTGTGAAAACTGGTGTCGACCTTTCATAGACCTCCAATTCTTTCATCTTGGGTGTTCTTGGTGAGCATCTGGTCATTGGATTTCTCGAAGGCATCTTCCTGCACAAAAACAAAATAATGAGCTGCAAGACAACTGCGAAAAATGTTATTCGTTGAAATCACAAATGTAATCAATAAATACCATTCTTACCTCTTCCTCGCAAGAAATGACCTAGGCTTACTGGTAATTGAAGTGGTACAATGAACTATTACCTCTTCAATTCTCTCTCTTGCTCCTTCGTCTATTCGGGAGATCAACGATTTGCGAATGGAACACTATGCTTGGGCACAAATCTCATAAATTTAAAACATACCTACCTTGTTGCATCAAGTCTTAAATTCAGGAGTACGGATATGATCTATACAATCTATAACAGAATCCACACCATTATTAGGATTAAATGCAACACAAGCTAGTAATGCAGGAGCGTGTTATTTTAAAGTTCATCGGTGAATTCAAATTTTTAAATTTGGTGGGTGCGTGTCGTCGTGGTATCGGTTTCGTGAAGTTATTACTTGTCTAACAAATTGCAAATCTCATCCTTTACATAGATAGATGTGCTTCATGAAATCACCTGAATGTTGTCACACCCCCACGAAACTGATATGATCGGTACCATGGATAAGAAGGCTTGTTAAATGGACAATGCAGATCGACCATGATCATTGGTGTTGACAGATAAGGTTTGATCTAAATCCTATAGTTCGGTGCTCTAGCCATCTACCAGGAGTCAATGAATGCATCATCATCAACAATTTGTCTTTGATGTTTCTTTGTTGGTGCCTCTTAGAAAAAGTTCTGATGCTGACCAAAACTATCGTACAGTGCTGACGTAGAGTTGTTGACGCAGAAGTATTGATGTGACACGAGGAACATCAAAAGGTGATGTGGGTAATAACCGAGCAATATAGACTTGTCTACGCAGTAAAAAAAAGTGACGGTTGATTTGACCTTCTAGGCGTGAGAAGTGTTCCTTTTTAGCGTCGACCATTTTCTTTTTGACAAATGTTAACACGCCCATTTTCCCATTCACTGATGGTGATGGTATATTTGTGATTGGAGATAAACGATTGTTGTTACCTATGTTATCAGTTTTCCTTTTGGATTTCGCTGATGTTGACAATACATCGACAATCATTTTTAAGGACTTAATTTCATAGATGAGAACCACTGATAGGCACATGGCTCTTTATAAAAAAAAATTGAGTTGTATACACTTAATCTAATTCCATGTTTACTTAGAGAAAAATGTCAACATGTTCAACAAACCTCAAACCAAACCGAATGCGATTGATGATAGAACACAACAATAGAAAAACCCATTGATCCCTACGCAATTGACTCTTATTCAGAAATCTCAAAGCACTACCCAAAAGAAAAATCAATCACAAAGACTTTTATGGTGTGTTGACGACTCAAAAAATGGCGATTCCCTGGGTGAAAATAGAATCTCTTCTCCTTCCCTCATGCTTAGCCTGTGCAAATTGATTGAGAAACCGTCTGGATTTATTTTATTCCTTTCCAACAAAACATTTTATATCAATGTGTACACACATTCCTAGGTTCGTGAATCTGGATCCACCTATGGGGTTTAGCTTTTCCAACCCCTTTCTTATTAACCACAATCCATGTCCTTCTTAGACAAGAGTCGGGTAATGTGTCCATTGGCGTGAGTACATTTTTCTATCATCTCTTTCTTACAATTTTTTTTCACTGTCAGGGAGCGTCCATAGTCCCGTCAGAGTCACATCAACATCACAGACATTGCTTCATTGCCAGCAAGAGTCCATAGCCCCAGCAAATTTATCTACATACCCCCTCGGACTTTACACTCTTTTTACGGATCATCTTTTTTTGGAATAAATACCAAGAGTGAGCCAGAGAGGAGGATATATGTTTCTTGAAAAGGTGAGATTGTTAAGGTGGAGCTTTCTCTGGCTCTGTCTATAGGTACATGTGATTATTTTTGGCTAGCCATATTTCCCTTTATCTCTACCAAGACACTAGGAAGATATTTCATCTCTTCCCCAGGTAGTATGCTTACAAAAAAAAAATGATTTTTTGAAAATTGTGTTTGCCCAATGTCTCTTATTTTGCATGTAAGTGGAGGTTAGGAGAAGAGTCTTCTTCACAGTATTCATTAAATTCAACTATTTCTTTATGAAGCACAAATTAATTAAAATAAAACAAGAAGAAAAAAAGAAACAATGAAAAAGGAGTTCGAAAAACTATCTTTGTTAAACCCACACATTCATCTGGATCAAAATGTATGATGAAAAAAGAAACAAAACTCAAACAAAGCATCAAAAGTTTTTTTTTTTTTGAGGAGAAATATTGTTTTAAGGTTTGGCCATTCACCGAGAGGGTGTCAATGTCCCCTATCAGATTTTTCAACCAGTATGTGCCTGCCCTGATTTTCTCGGTCACCTAAAAAGGTTTGAGCTAGATATTTTGGAACTTTGAGTGTTTTCCTTTGGTTTCTTTCGCTTTATCCCACTTCAAGACTAGGTCCCCTATTTCAAAATTTTTCTCTTTGGCCTTATGTTTGTCGAACCATATTTAACTACCTGTTGATGAGTGGTGAACTTAGCTTTAGAATTTTCTCTTTCTTCGTCTAGCATGAGAAGGGTATCAATCCTTTGTTGAATAGTAGATGAGGGTTGATCTCTAGAAGCTTGAGAAAGTTGTAAATATGGAAGATACAATCCGTTTGAGAGGATGGATTCTTGTCCATATACTAAAAAGTACGGAGAGTTCCCTATGGCTTCTTTAGGCATTTCTCTATCATCCCATAGGGAATTATGAAGTAAATTATGCCAATTCCTTTGATTTTCAAAAATTGTTTTTTTTAAATCCTTACCCGGTTATTATTAGTTGACTCTACTACCTCATTGCCTTGTGGATAGTAATTTGCATAATATCTTATCATGATCCCCTTGTCAAGGGCGAATTCTGTCAATAGTGTGGAAAGAAAAGTAAGCAGGATTGTCAAAAATGAAAACGAAGGGCATTCCAAACCTTGTTATAGTTGTTGTTCTAGAAATTGGATTACTAACTTTTCATTAACATGCATGAGAGGGATAGCCTCCACCCATATTGTAAAATAATCTGTAGCAGTCAAGATTTATTTATGTTTTTCTGAAGAATTGGGAGTAATTTGTCCTATGACCTCTATTCCCCATTATTCGAATGGTCTGGATATGGTCACTAGCTGGAGTGGAATGGTTGCCTTCTTTTCTCTACTGACACTCAACTAGAAAGATTTACATTTCCTGGAATATGCGTGAGCATCCATGAATAGAGTAGGTCAATAATAATCAACCCTTAACATTTTGCGAGTCGTGGTTTCTCTTGCAAAGTGTCCACCCATTGGACCATCATGGAGCTCTCTCAGTACTTTTTATGTATCATCGTGTTCAAGACATCTAAGGACCAATTCATCATAATTTACGTGAAAAAACACCAAATTTATGAGGCGATATAGAGTAGATTTTAACCTGAGGGCTCTCCTTTCTCTAGGGTTTAGGTTTTCTAGACAAGTTCCATGATGCAACAAATAAGACAAGTTTCCATACCAGGATTATTTCCTGGGAGGTACATATAAGGCTTCACCGCACCATAATGATATCTCATTTTCCCAACCAGAGTTATGTGTTAATCAGATCTTGGGCCTCAGTGGTCAGTTCACACAATCCTTGACCTTTGACTATTTTGGCAGGTTTTATGTCTAGATCAAATTCTTGGATGACTGCCATCCAATTTCCCCTTCTTTCTCCCATCTCCCATTGGGTGAACAGAGATCAGACCACTGGATGAGGTACTATGACTTTAGTGTGATTCTTCAGGATATAAGGTCTGAAATGTTTGATTGCTTTATAAACTGTGTAAGCATGTTTGTCTATAGAAGGGTAGTTCAGTTCGGCTCCTTAAAGGTTAGTGCTCATAAAAGATACCGCTTCTTCATTGTTTTTATCATCGTTCTAGGTAATCACTGCAGCCAAGGATTGGTCAGAAGCAAAGGTGTAAAGGAAAAAATATTTGCTGAAATCAGAGCTTCGTAACACCGGCGCTTGGGAGATGGTAGTTTTGATGTTATTGAAAGAAATTTTCTTTTCTTCATCCCATTTTAACTTTGCATATTTTTGAATCATTTTTTGGAATGGTTTAATCATTTTTACAAAGTCAGGAGTAAATTTTCTCACAAAGTCGATCTTCCCAAAGAAAGATTGCATGGACTTTTTATTGTGAGGCAAGGGGAGTTGAGCTATCGCTTTTATCTACTCAGGGTCAATTCTAATTCCTTCTTGAGATATAATATGACCTAGTAGCTTCCATTCCTCTACGCTAAAGATGGTTTTATTAGGGTTCAAAGATATTCCATATTTGCTACACCTTTTGAAGATCTAAGTCAAATGTTGAATGTGGTCTTCCTTATTTTTTTAGTATACCATTATGTCATTTAAATAGACTACCACACACTTGTTAATCAATCCTTGAAAAACTACAACCATGGCCCTCTGGAAGGTCTCCACTACGTTAATGAGCCTGAAGGGCATGCGTTTCTAAGAAAAGGTTCCCCACTTGGTTCGGAAGGTAGTTTTAATTGATCATCTTTTGAAACCAGGACCTAGTTATATCTCGAGAAATCGTCTAGGAGAGAAACAATTTCAGAGCCAAATACTGCTTGTAAGAGTTTTTCCGTGGGTGGGACCAGGTAGCTATCATTTTCAGATTCTCTATTAAGGTTTTTGAAATCCAAACACAGACGGATCTCCCTAGAATTCTTCTTGACATGCACGAGATTGGCTACCCAGGCATAATGTCTTACCTGAAAGATAATATTGGCATCTAATAATTTCTCCAGCTCTTGATACATCATAGGTTCTAGAGATGGGTGGTACTTCTTAAGATTTTGTTGGAAGGGTTTTACTCCAGACTTTAATGAGTTCATGTGTTGGATAATGCGAGTATCATAAGTTTTCAATTATCGGTAAGACCAAGCAAATACATCTTGATATTATTTAAAGAGTTTAAGATAAGCTTTCATGTCTTCCTTGGAAACTGTCTTGCCTAAATTGATATTCTTTGGATTCTCATGGGTGCCTAGGTTTATGGTTTCGTATATAGGGAATGAGCTTCCCGTTTTTTCATTCTTTGGCCCTATGAGCCTTTCCCCCAAGTCAAAAAGGTTTTCCAAATTGGCCACTCCTTTTGGTATCATGTGAAAATTGGTTTTCCATCAAAATGATCTATTCCATTCTTATGTTCGTGGAGTTCTAATTATGTGAGTAGTTCATGTAATACTTCATCATCAATAGCTAAATCGTTAAAATTCTTCTGATTAGTCAGGAAATCCACAATTGTTTCATCCCCTTCAAAAGATTTCCAGTTAGAAACATTGTTAGGTATCGAAGGTTTGTAGAACAGTTACACTGCAAACCTCAAGGCTTCATAATCTTATATATGAGATAATATTGAGGCTGTGGTGGATAGAGAATTGGCGAGGGTATTTTTTGTCCTGCAAACAACAGTAATGTTGAAGGCTTCAAATTTGTCTATTATTCTGTGTACCTCTTGCTGGTGATTTCTTAAGTGAGTGAATTGCAATGAATGGTATTCTTTACTTGCCTAATGATAATTTTGGAGTCTCCAAAAACCTTCAATTCCTTAATTTTTAAGTCGATGGCTTTCTTTAGTCCGGGGACTAGAGCTTCATATTCAGAAGTGTTATCTGTGCATTCAAATTCTAATCTATAGGATGAGAATTTGTGTTTCCCCTTTAGGTCAATGAGGATGCATCCCGCTTCTGACCCTTATTGTGATTTAGAACCATCAAAGTACAACGTCCAAATTTGTGGAGGAGAATTTCTAACTTCTTCATGTCTAACTGTTTTTTCAATTTCAACCTCCTTGTTTGCTACTCCTGTCAGATAATCCTCACAGAGGATGATTTCTCCTGCAGCCACTAGTAATTCTATTTGGAATATCATTTCGGATTTTTGTGTGGAAGGTATGTCAGACATGTGATGGGTGAAATTATTGAAATCAGAATCAGAGGAGTAGTTTCCTAACATGAGAAAAGTAGTTGACAAGGATTCATTTAGGGTCTCTAAATCAGTGACAGTATGTTTGAGGTATCTTTCTCTGTCAATCATGATCATGCTTGGATGCCCTTTCAATGGAAACTAGAGGTGAGACCAGTCAGTACTAAAATATCCATTTAATTTCTCAGACCAGTCTCGGCTAAGGAGCATTCCATAGGCCTCTGGGATATCTACCACAATTATGTCAATTACTTGAACAAATTTGGGGTGTGTAGTGATTTTGATCATGACATATTTTAGTTCCCCAATGACCTTTACCTGAGTCCTATCTAGTTGTATGACGTGTTTATCACTTTTGACTAAGGTTGCATTCAATTTCTTACATATTGTCAATGGAATGACATTTGAAGATGCATCGGAATCGACCAGGGAATTATGTAGATTTATGTTAAAAAACTCAAACATCAAGAGGAAAGGAGGGAAAAAAGGCCTTCCTTTTTTATCTAAAGAAAAAGTGTTCACACTTGGTTTATTTGTTAAGTCTATGGGAGATAGGGAATTTCCTTGGTTAATGTTTGTCATAGACATATCTGTTATTTTCAAGGTTTGTAACAAAAAATTCCTTTTGTTGAGGAATCATGCACATGTCCATGATAGACACGTTAGCTTTCATCTTCTTCAAGTATTCTACTACATTGTAGTATAGCTTAGGCATTTCCCGTGTGTGTATGTTTGTGGGATTTTTTTGGGAAGAAAATAGGGGTTTGGGACGATCAACCACTTGATTTCCTCGAGATGATTGAGTGGTGGTGGGATCAGTTTTGGACAGGTTGAATTTTTCTTTGCATATGTACAACTAGAATTTCAAATGAGGGTCCCTGCACCTCTGCGACATCGTTAAAAGGTATCAGGTGATCAAAATCCCATATCAACATGGAAGTCTCTTCAAGTGGTTCTTGACTTTATTGACCGATAACACCTATTTTCGAGCCACTGGATTGTTCAGTTAGAGAGAATTCATCTAGGAATCAATTATCCATTAGATTCATAGCATGTAACCATTGGGGGAAATCCCTTTCTGAATGGTTTTCTTGATGGTACGTGCAGAAGGAGTTATATGTTACATTCCCTAAGTCAATGTTTAGGTTGGCTGGGGGAGGTTCTATAGCCTTGAATGGTGGGTTCCTTTTAAATTTTTTTTTATCAGGCCTTTGTCTTTGGTTTCTTTCCCTAAAACTCATTTTCATATCTACGATCTCATTGGAGATTTTTTTTATCATCTGTCGCAGGTTTTCTAGATCTGCTCCCTCTTTCTCAAGAACTTGTTCTATTTGTTTTCCTGGGGGTCTTGTTAAAAAATGTCCTCTCTTAGGTAGATCCTCGGTTTCCTTTTTTATTAGTGAGATCTGACCTTCCTTACATCCTTTCATTTGTAATTCTATCATTTTAGCTTCTTCAAAATTTTCAGCTAGAGTATGTTTGGTAGACCTTTTTACGAACATGGAAATAGAAGCTAGGAGAGCATTATCATATACTTCAATTTTCAACTCCTAGGTAGGTTTAGCCTCCGGTTGAAATTTGTTCAAAATGGTGGTGAAAATATTTAACCTTTTCTTTTGGACTCATAGTGGTGGTGAAAAGTTCAACCATTAAATCATCTGTAGTAGTTTCTTCAACAAATTTGTCCAAGAAATCCTTTTGAAACTTTGTCCAGATAGTTATGGAACCAACTGGTTGGTTGAAGTACCAAGTCCAGGATGAATTTTTAAAGGTATAAGGAAAAATTTTGCACACTACATCTTCTTGTTGCACATACATCAACCTTATAGCTAATATGAAATTCTTAATATGGTCCTTAGGCAATCTATATGTTTCAAGGTCAAATTTAGGAAGTAATTTTTCTGGATGTCTGGGTTGGTTATGCACCTATACTGGGATTTACAAAGCATCTCTGGCCAACCATGGTTGATACAAAAAATAACATTGAATTTGAATCCAGAGATAATCCCCCTCGATCCAATCACATTCACACCTCAGATGAAAGAAGTGTCTTTGGTTCTAAACAAAAATTCTTAATTAAAATAACTTACACAAATTCTCTTACAATATTCCAGAAAAGTCTTTCTCTCCAAAAACATCAACCTTGATATCAAGGCCGATTCTCTTATTTATGAAATAAATATAAACTAAAAATAGATACTAAGTTGTGTTAAGTCAAGAAAATGACATGTAGAAAACTTTATCTATATTTTATCTTTTTCTTTTCTTGATATCACCTAGTCGGTTTACTGAAGTGGATTGTTCCTTTCATATTCCGACCATTTGCAGAAGAGATATTTGCATGTATTTTCATATGGGAACCTGTGTTGATCCATTGGAGCGGAGAGGACCTCCTTTATCTCAATCATCCATTCTTTGTATTTGATTAGTTTGACACTCAAGCATTGTAAGACTGTGAGAGATTTAATCAAAGGCTCCATGAAATTCTTCACTTGACCTGGGATCATGCTTGAAACCTGTGAAATCTTTGTTTTGTACACATGGTATTGCTATGCATGCCACTTAACTATGTCATGTAAATCAACGAAATCCGTCGGTGGGCCAAACTCTGGAAAGTAGATACTTATCATTTCCTGATTGATTTTCTCCCAAATTTTTTCATACTTTCCCCATCTTTCCTTCATTTTTCATTGGGGTTCCTAGACCATGCTTACCCAGTGTTCAACTACCTTCCTTATTCGGGTGATGTTGTTGTCCATCAACACTTGGATGGCATGCTCTTCTATATCTCGACTCTTCTATACTTCGCAGATGTAGTCTATCCATTCTAAGGCTTGATGTGCCTTCTCATACCATCGTTTCATGTCTTTACATGTTTCCAGCCCCATGAGGGTATCTTCTTGGAAATAAAATATGTGAGCAGTGAAGAGGTCTCTTTCCCTTGTGAATTGTGCATACATTTCTTGGAACTCACACTTCAAGAGTACCACCGCATGTGTTGAATTTTGCTAATACTCCACTTGATGTCACAGATGGCCCAGCTCTTTCTTGATGGTGGATACCTCCCTTTCATCTCTTTTCTCCCTATCTAAAGTAGAATCGGTTATGGCCATCCCTACTCTAATTATCTCGGTGATCTTAGCACTTTCTGTGTCAAAACAACATTTTCTCTGTGGTTATGAAAAGTGTGATATCGAGCGTGAGCTTACTTTTCTTGATTTTTCTTCTCATCACAACTTTCATTTTCATGTCATAAGCAATTTATTGTATATCAACAACTTCATATATTGGTTCACGAATATGTTGATCTCCCCAGGACAAAGTATTTCCTAGGCTTCCTGCTGTATAGAGATGTTCCATGGCAAGTTCCCTTAATTCCTTAGCAGGGGAGATTCCTGTATGCTCTGGTGATTTGTCCTTCTATTGGTCCTCATTGGTTGACAGAGTCTTTTTCCTATCTGGATAAGTAGGAGAAGGATTTACATTAGCTGGGAGTTCGACCATTGAGATGTCGATTTTTGGCTACCCCATTCCTTTTTCTTGTTCACCAGCATCCAATTCATCCTTGGAACTATCATTTTGAGGCCATGTTCCCAATTGACCAAGAAATACAGTGTCAAGACTTATCCTAGATACTAGGTCACTTTTTTGAGGATTTGGAGTCACATCATTGAAAAATGGAGCAGATGTTTCTCCTGGTTCCTTCTCCTGTGTGATTGGCACTAGGGTTATGTGAGAGGCCTCTGACCCTTCCTCATCGTCATATATCGTTATTAAATCTATGAGTACAGTAGGCATACCCATACCACTTGATTTTCTCACTGACCTATCTAGGTTGTAGTAGTCATCGACGATCCTGCCTATGGTGACATAGGGCTGGGGTTTTCTTGATTGACGATCTCCTCTAGTGGAATTGTCTCTGATCCATTTAGCTCTTCCTCATGATTAATTGTATCAGTCAGGGTAATCCTCAAGGGTCCTATGAAATGTTTAAGTGGGGGATCTTCCCCTAATAATTACATAGCTATTTCTTCTTCTTCTACTAACAATATCCCCCTCCTCCTTGCCTATGTTTCTTCTACTGCTCTATTTTCTTCTCTTACCCTAAGGGATTCTTGAGTTGTATGATATATTTTTGAAAACTTCTCATCCATATTCATTTATTTGAATTTGGTCATATTAGGGTTATCCCTTCTATGGAGCACTTCCTCTCAGTCCTGGACGCCCTTGGTAAAGATCTCATCTTCGAAGCTATCATGAGCATATGGCCAACATGAGGACACCTGTGACGCATGATGGAGTACTAGTCATTTTGGATCAAGATTGTGAAAACGACCTGTGGGGAAGTGATACTCAAGCTAGCTCAATCCATCTTGTTTCCCCTGTGTAGTGTCTTTTACCATGTAAAACCCAATATCAAAACCATAGGGTATGAAATCCCTCTTCTTATCCTTTACCAAAGAGGCATTATAACCTTGCAGAATGGTCTAGTAAAAAAATTCTCCCTAAATGAGATGGTCCGGGACATGAACGGGGAGTAGGTTTGTGCACCAGTAGCCTCAAATACTCTGATATAAGTGCTTGTTTCTTCAAAATACCAGTGGCCCACTTTGGAAATAATATTTTTGGCTATCGTTGAAATCCTTGGGAATTATTTTCTAAATATAATGAAGTGCACTTGGGCTATGAAATCATCACATATTAGGGTGTAAAAAAAAATTGTACATATTCTCCCACAGAATGCCGAAATAAACATGCACGGGTAACTCATCAACATTCCATCTTAAATTCATACCTACAAAAATGTTTCTTGCGCATATTACATCCAACAGGTACGATGCCATGTGGAAAACTGGTGTTTCTCCATCATTTGGTATCTGGGCCTGTAGGATGTTGGTGCTCAATTGTTTGGAAATGATGGCTCCCTAATTGAAAATGCTCTTGAAGATTGCCACGATATATGGAAAGGGAATCCACGCTTATAAAAACTTAGAGCAATATTTTTCCCCATACAATCGGCAAATTAAATCCATTAAATATATATAAGTCTCTCTGAGGTTTATCGTGTTACACCAACCATTTCCCCTTTTTGTGAACTTCTTATATTATTTCCACCACGAGGCCAGTAACCTGCTGGTGTCATGGAACTCATAAAATCTAACCACAAATTATGTATTTATTCTCTACTATGGGTCTCTCTGTTTGTAGTATTTTTGTACCTCTACTGGAAGAAATACACCAACACATTCTCCCTCCTCATTATTGACTTTGCATTTCATCACATTTGTGTGGTCAATCATCCATATTATGGTTTCGATGCAGGGAATATCTAGGGTACAACAATCCACCATATGTAGATATGATCGGATAATGTTTGTGAAAACCTGGTCATCCAATATGCTAATGTCCGAGTCGCTGTGAGGTGTAAACACCAAGTAATTTTCCTAATTTTTTTTTTTTAAAGATCTCCCAATGTGGGAGAATTACTTTAGATCCCATGCTCGCCTCTGTGTCCTTGAATGCTGGAGGTTGCATGAAGTGTTTCTCAGTGGAATTTTGGATGACCAACTCCTTTTTTGAAACAAAATCAAGTTCTCTTGCGAAAATCGGTGTCAACCTTTCGTTGATCTCCAATTCTTTCATCTTGGGTGTTCTTAGTGAGTGTCTAGTCGTCAACTTTATCGGAGGCATCTTCCTGCACAAAAAAAGAATAATAAGCTACAAGCCAAATACGAGAAATGTTATTCGATGAAATATCAAATGTAATCAATAAATACCATGCTTACCTCTTCCTCGCAGGAAATGACCTGGGCTTACTGGTAATTGAAGTGGCACACTAACATGTTACCTCTTTGATTCTCTCTTTTTCTCCTTCGTCTGATTGGGAGTTCAACGATTTGTGAATGGAACACCATGCTTGGGCATAAATCTCATAAATTTAAAACATACCTACCTTGTTGCATCAAGTCTTAAATTTAGGAGTACATATATGATTTATACAATCTATAACAAGATCCACACCATGCTTAGGATTAAATGCAACACAGGCTGGTGGCACATGATCATGTTATTTTAAATTTCATCGACAAATTCAAATTTCAAAAGTTGGTCGATGTGTGACATCATGGTATCGATTTCATGAAGTTCTTACTTGTCTAACAAATCGCAAATCCTTTCCTTTACGTAGCTAGAGGTGTCTCATTAAATCACCGGAGCTCTTTCGCACCCCCACAAAACTGATATGATTGGTAGAGGGGATAGCCAGGATTTTTAAATGGACAACGCAGATTAGCAATGATCCCTGGCATCGGTGGATAAGGTTTGATATAAATCCTATAGTTCAGTGCTCTAGTCATCTGTCGGTAGTCAATGAATGCATTGGCATCAACAATTTGTCTTTGACGTTTCTTCATTGGTGGCTCTCAGCAAAAATTTCGATGCTGACCCAAACTGTCGTACAATGCTGATGTAGAGGTGATGACGTGGAAGTATCGAGGTGACACAGGGAACATCAAAAGGTGACATGGGTAATAACCGATCAATACGGACTTGTCTACGTGGAAAAAAACAAAAGTGACGGTTGATTTGAACTTTTGGGTGTGAGAAGCGTTCCTTTTCGACATCAGTGATTTTATTTTGGATATTGTACCCCTTTTCCCATTCGTTGATATCGATGGTATATATACAATTAGAGATTGGTGATTTTTGTTTCCTATGTTATCAGTTTTCTTTTCAGATTTCACCGATGCCGACGATACATCGACAATCATTTTTAAGGACTTAATTTCGAAGACCGTCGATGGGTGCATGACTCTTTATAAAACAAATTTTAATTTGTATACACTTAATCTAATTCCACATTTACTTAGAGAAAAATGTCAACCTATTCAACAAAATTTAAACCAAACCGAGTGCGATCGATGATAGAACACAACAACAGAAAAACCCATTGATCCCTACACAACCGATTCTTATTCAGAAATGTCAAAGTGGCACCCAAAAGAAAAATCAATCACAAAGACTTTTAGGGTGTGTTGATGGCTCAACAAGCCCTAAAACCATGGTATTTGTCCCAAAACCTGATGGTATGAATCTACATCATGCGAATACATGAGTTGATGTCGAGCATGGTAAAAACTATCGGATTACCAGTCATTGATATATATCATTAACAGACATGAGGTGACCCACCAATGATGAAGATGGACCCCAAGGTACCTAGTACAATATAGTGAGTGTGAATATATGAGTTGGTTTTGAACACTCGTAGACTCAATTGATCAAGATTCAATGATGAAAACCCATTGACGATCACGAGGAGGCCTACCACTGAGGACTGCAAGCTCCAGGGTACTAGATTGTTTCTATATCCCTCTCCTAGATAATGTGTTAAATTCGATAGGAAGAGATCCTTCAAAAGAGGGACTTAATGTATCCCCCATCAATCGACATGAATCATACACTGAGAGATGATGTGAAGAGAGAGTATCACAAAATACAACTGAAACAATGATTGATGACTCAAAAAGTCAAAAAAACAACATATGACTGACTCAGGCTTAAACTTCCATTGAACATATAGCATGACACAATGGTGGCTTGGAAATAAGAAAAAAGAGTTGGACAAATATAGTGAAATAAAGAAGGAGGCATTGAAGCACTCTCCATGATGACTAGAAGAGTAACTAGTTGGAGTATCTCTGACTCATATTACTGGGATGAATCCTAGGAAAGATAAAACCCAACTGTATGAAGAGGAATCAAACAGGTTCCATGTTCAAGGGAGACTTGACTAAAGTTGTTGTTAGCACAAGTTTTATCAGATTAGGGTCCTTCTCCGGTTACCAACAAAAGGTACTGAGTAGTCTAGAGCACTGGTATTTTCATCTCCTCCGAAGAGAAGAATTCTCACCTGAAGCACTACTAAGACAAATGGATAGGGAAGGGCAAGGAAAATTCTTAGGAGGATTCACAAAACCTTCTATATTCATCTTGATCTTGCACAAGACATCTAACTATAGAACAAATCTAAACTTATATGTGAAAGAACTGGAACTACTTATGTCACAAACAAGCATTCAAACACAAAGACATCATGTGGAACTTATAAACCATAAAGAAATATTGTACAGATACAATGCATAAGGATAAACATAGAAAGACACAACATATTTTGAAATTTTGGATCCTCCTTCATATATTAACCTCACATCTTTCCCATTACAAACTTAGAGATGCACAGTAGCACTTTGTTAAAGACTCTTGGCTCTGGACTCATGTCATAGAGCTCTAACTCTCAAAAAGGGGTACAAATTACATTTCAGACTCAAAACTCTGACTTCTCAACAATATACAATAACTGTGATCAAAGCCTTACAATCGCGATACCAACTAGCCAAAATCAATAATAACCAACTCGACCTAACCTAATCGACAACAAACTTTTACAATCGTATTCATCCCTATATATAAGTTAGGTTGTGCCTTCTGGCTTTGGGTGGCATGCTTTCTTATTCTGTTGCAACCACTTTTTCTTTGTTGGCGTTGCATTGTCCTTTTCACAACTGATTTCTGTTGCTTTTTCTTTCTTTTCTCTTCATCTTCTTTTGAAGCTTGCACAACTCATCCCAGGCCAAAACTTGCGCAATTAATTATAAAAAATAAAGGGCCCAACAACTTCCATTTTGAAAATAGACCAATGGTGAAAATCCCCCACTCTTTTTTTATTTTATTCTTTTTAATTTTTTAACTCCTTCATGGTTTAATGGGCAAGAAAGAATGACACAAGTATGATTGGTCTCATTCATGGTTTAACGAGTATGAAAGAGTTACCCGAGTAAGCTCGATACCTTTTTTGTTATGTTTTGATGAGCCCAAAAAGAGATAAAAGTATATTGGTCAAGAGAGAATGAGTGGCTTAACAACATGCTCCTATGTTACAAGCGCATAGAACTGACCTAAGCAATGAGGAATGCAAATGCTACTGGAAAGTGAGATCCACACTTAGAAGTTGTTCTCTTCCTGGGTATGGGTATGAAAAACAAAGGCCAATTAAATCAAGAGGTAGATGGTCAAGGATACTACATAGTGGTAAATGGGATATGCAAAAACAAAAATGCAACGATGAGAGGCATGACATGAGAAATGAATGCATAGGAAACCATTAAGCAACATAAATAAAAAATTCGGAACCCCCATGGGATATGGATAGAATATAGATGAGGAGAATGAGGCTCAATATTCAAGTCATATCAGGGCTAAAAGAGGGCTCTCGGGCCTATGGGAAAAAGACAGCATGGGCATCAAATGGAAATTTGGGTTCTAACTAGGGTTCCCATGAAGGGTAGGCACTACCAAACTAATTACGACATGAAAAAGGAATGGCTAAGGTCACAACCGATTAGGTTCAAACCTAAGGCATAATGCTGAAAATATGGATGGTTAATAATGTAGAGAGGAATATGCAGGGAAAAAACTGTCCCTATATTCCAGGGGAGAAACACATACCTCAAGTTCAAGGGATGTTGCCATCATCGTAAAAAGCTCCTATAATCATGTTAAGCACATTTAAACTAGATTCCAAGGGTCAAAATGAATAGTGGAATCTCAAAAAATAAAAATATTTTTGGATTTTTGCATATGATAAAATCACTCACACAACACACCTATGTACAAGGAACTACACACTTTGATGCTTTATGCAATTTAGATCCCATGGCTAGGCTTGAGCCAAGGATATTTGTCATAATCAAGGAACTCATGAGCCAATGTTGGTATCATATGGCTTTCCATTATGGGTCCATGCCATGTATGAATGAATTTATACAGTCGAAGATACTCATCATGAGTGGTTTTGTGAGCTAGGAAACCTCATTGATGGGCTCCATCAAGAAATTAATGAAGTATGAAACGCAAATCTTCAATAGAATGAAGAGAAGTGAATTTGGTGGAAAGTTTTACAAAATAAATATGAGGTTGAAAAGGGTCAAGACTAGGAGGTCTATTATGTGGCCCAACAAATGCCCTCAGTCCCTTATCAAAACTCATCATGAGAACTCTCATCGGTTCTAAATGAGGATAATATGATTGATATATCACCTCATCCTTTGGATTTTCTATGTAATCCATGACTTCCAGGATGGCCTCTTCTGAAGGAAACTCAGAATATAGGATGTCATCTAAACTTAGAGAGTCAACAACCTGTTCGGGTGGAGTAGATTGATCACACTCCATATGATGTTGGAGTTGTTGACTAGTATCACCGAAAGCTGATGGGATTGCTAGATCAACAATATAAACTGCAGTGAATGGTATGGATGCTCCATAGGAATCAATGCAATCAAAACGAGGTACCACCCAAGGATCAAAATACCTGAGGGATCCACTGGTAGATAAGGAAATAATGTTGATAGGGGCGATGATTGCAGTAGGAGATGATGGGGGAAGGGGGAACATACCCATAAGCGAAGGATATTTGAACATCCCCACACCAACGTTCAGAGAAGTCTACATCTTATCACTGACAAAGGGTACACTAGACCCCACATTGGATCCAATGTTTGGGGTACAAAATGAAAGATGATCGACGGTAATGATTTTCCCTTAATGAGGGAAGCGTAGGACCATAAATACCAATAAGACAACTGTAGTCATCTCGTAGAACCAAGTATGCTCAAGTAACAAATTGTAGTTAAGTGGTGTGTCGACTACCTCCACTGTGATGAAGACAGTCTTAACAACTAAATAGATGGGTAAGGTGGTGATTATTTCAAGGGGTTTGAACATGTGTCCATTGGAGGATTTTAGAAGTGTGGAAGACATATCAAGATTGGGAGAGCCAAGGGATTTCCAACAAGAAATAGACACGATGCAAGTCGAAAATCCTTCATCAACAACTATTCAGAAGATGTTTTTACCCATCATTCACACTTTAATATGGAAGAGCCTATGAATAACTTGATTGGTCTCAAAGGTGATCAGGATCAAGTCTGAAGGACCAACCCCACCTATGGTCAAGAGCAAGTCTTTTCGTTGTGTGGGAAAACTATGGATAACTTCAAGTGCCGACATGGCACAAGGTTCCTAGGCCAAGTCTTCCACAATACTATATTTGTTGGCATCCCGTGTGTTGGGATTATGCGTCGTATTTCAAAGAACTCCCTTCGGGGGGAGAAGTGGTGCATCAAGAAATGGATTCTCTATCTGGAAAGGGCCACCAGGATGGGATGAATATGTTGCTTCTGGGGTAGCATTCAAAGGCTTGGGAATGTCATAATTTTTATCTCATGTCTACAAATTAACCATGTGATCACACATGAAAATAGAAGAATTTGATGGAGTCCTCTCATAGTGATGGGTGCCTGTGATTCCCCCTTGCAGAAGGGAAATATTTTTGGAAACCATGTGTTGAGGTTGAGGGGCGAAGGGATGAGTTAAGAAAACACTATTCTGAAGAGCCTGTTGTTATGCCAAAAATATATGGACCTCATCCTTCTTGGGACACTGGTGAGTAGAGTGGTCTTCCTCACACATTGTGCAGGAAAAAAGACTCTTCCTCTTTTGCTTAGTGCCCCGCTCCTGGGAATTTTGGGTAGAGGCAATTGTTGGCCCTTGACCAAGTTTTGGGATAACATGGGTCATTTTGACCTATTTTGGAACTGCGACAGCTAGTCAAAGAAGGACCACCAAGCGAAGCATCTTGGTCCACTTATGGGCCCCTATTAGGGATTTTGGGTTAATGTAATGGGAAAGGGATGTCGGCCCGTGGGTTTACCCATGCTTAGGCCCACTTTTGTAATGTATAAATAGATGCTTAGGCTAGATAGAAGTAGCAGTGCATCTATGTGATGTATGGAAGATGACTTAGTGCTAATAGCTAGATCTGTGTGATCGGAAGTGGATTGTAAATGCTCTGTGCATGATCATAAGAAGCTTGCAAGGCTCAGTGAAAGTTGTTGTAAGAGGCTTTGTGCTGAAGTGTAAGGAAGAAGGATCTAGCGAGTTGTGCAGATCTTCTATCCTTTGCAAAGAAGGATTTTTGTGCTCTGTGTTGTAACTGATGATTGGAGATACTAATAAAGAGGAAGAGTTGGTGGGCATAGCCCCAAGGTGGGGGTGAACCACGTAAATGTGTGTGTAACACTCTGTGCTTTGATTCATTGTGTTTATCTCTGCTTATGCTATGTGATTTTGATATATTCACTTATGATTTGTGCTTCTTAGATATATATGATTGTTAGATCTGATGTATATGCGAGTGCTTAGTGATGATCTGCAGGACCTGATGTGCTACTATTGTTAAGTCCTGAGATACTGTAGATCTAAGTGAATGTTGTGATGCTCTATGCTATCTGCGAAGTAGAAGAAGAGTTGGATATTAATGGTTGACTGATGCTAAGTGTGTTGTAAGTAGTATAATCATAGATATGTGTTCCAGCTAAGGTTGTAGTCACCTAAGTCTTGCAACCACCCTTGCCACTGCCTCGGGTGAGACTTCATCTACTTCGCAGGTATTACCGAAAGGGCCGGTAGTTAGGGTTTTGTTGGTGTGCTCTTTCGTGTTGAACCTTGGGTCTGCCCCTCTGTGCCAACAAATGGTTCCATTGCTAGGACCTAAAATTGTGATCGCTGGGAATTGAGAAATAAAAGCTTCATGCAAAGATTCGATCTAGAAACTATGGAAGCTCTGTGCGTGGATCTATACCCTAGTGCACAATATTCCACTTGATCTGAAAATCTCTGTGCTAAAGAAAGAAGGAAGGATAGATCTAAAGAAAAGAAGCCACATCTGAATGCTTTATGCCCTAAGAAAAGAAAAAGTGGGGAATCCTAAAAGAAAGAGGTCATATATGCAGAAAAGAGGCAAGATCTGTGCTCTAATAAAGGTAAGAAAGTTCTAGATCTGAAGCTTTGTGCTCTATAAAAGTAAGAATAGTAGAAATTTTTGTTTCTAAAATCATGGATCTAGGTATTCTTGGTAGATTTTGTCCTATCTTGAAAACTAGGGCATTCTTAGATGAAAGAAGGTTTGATATGCATAGATCTGATAAGAATAGTGATAGATATGTTATACCTATGCATAGAAAGAATGTTTTGACTAAAAAATGGATGCAGGATCCTAGAAATAATTTTTTGCAGGCTAACTACCATGATCCTAGTGCGCAGTACAAAAGAGGTTGGGGATCATTTAAAAGAAAGAGAGGATTGACCCTATGTTACAGTTGCAGAAGACCGAGACATCTAGCTAAGGAATGCCCTGGTGGAAGACCTAGTTGTCTTTGTCTCAAATCTCTAGATCACGAAGTATTGGATTTCCCTAGAATGATTGCTAAATTTGAAAAAATGAATCTGCATGAAGAAAATCCTAAAGCAGATCCAGAAATAACAGAACCCCAGAAAGAATTAGAGAATATGTTACTACATATGAAAGACACTTTGAATGACCACCGACATGTTAGATTAGCAGAGATCTTTAAAAAAAAAGAATGCATCGAGGTAAGAATATGAGACTTCGACATTGACTGTGTTTTGGATGAGGAAACACATGTGAATGTTATGATAGAAAAAACTTGGGAAGTTATAGGGAGGCTTGCTATGACTCCATCTCTAGGAGGAATAGGGTTATTGAGAGGAAAACTGGTGACCCTATGTGGAAGGTTCACTCAGATATCTATGAATGCCAATGGAACTTCGACAGAGGAATATTTTGAGATTATCAAGTTCATTGAGGACAACGACTCGTTTACTATGTTACTTGGAAATCCTTGGTTTGAAAGAGATCAAGCTAGAAATAAGGAAGACGAAAAAGTTTTAGAACAATAGAGACAAGAGTTAAAAGACTTCATGACCAGAAGGATTGCACAGTTGATTGAAGAATAGGATAACAGATCGAATCTATATCACACTAGAAACCCAGACATCAAAGTTATCAAAACGCCAGAGGACTCACAAAAGACTGAAGTTTCTATCTCAGATAAAGAAGAGATGTTATACCTGAACCCTAAAAAAGAACCTCAGCAACACGAAGTGACTATATCCAAGGAAAATAGGAATCAGAATGGGAAAAGAACTACTGAGACAAAGCTCACTGGAAAGAAATATAGAAAGTTAAATAAGAAGAGGGAAAAATTGCA
>JASDQU010586822.1:22786-34717 GCA_032191745.1 Picea mariana | reverse complement strand
CGTTCCATTTAGTCCACCTCAAATAGTTAATCTTGAAGTATTTAAGCTCAATGGAAAGTTTAAAGAGAATGAGACATTTCTTTTCCGATCGAGAATCACGACAAGTTCTCGCCATCTTGATCCGACCTTTTTACAAGATTCTTTCCTTGATAGTCTAATACATTATTCTCATCAGGAATATTTTTCGTATGTGAATTCTTTCGAACAATCCCATGTTAGTAATTGCATGTATTATGATAGGGTTGCAGATTGGTTGGAGTATTCATATCTCGAAAAGTTTCCAAGGAATGATAATATTATCTTCACTTTATTAAGAGATCAAGGAGGTAACTTTAACACACTCATTTTACATCCTTCAGATGGAGAAAATGTGGAACGAAAGGAAAATTGTCAGGAGGATGGGGCACTTCGGTCTAGGCCGATGGTTATGTCAGGTCCCCATAACTCTCACGAGCTTCACAATCTCATTTTTTCATATTTTTGTGACCCATATAATGACAAAATTGCAGAATGGCTGGAGGATTCATACAAAAAGAATGTTCAAGGGAATGGTAAGGTCATGCTTGCTTTGTTTTTAAACGATGATGATAATGGTAAGTATGATATATTTTTGTTATTTTTCGATATACTACCATTCTTATTAGTAATATTTGATTTTGTTTCCATTGCAAGATTGGAGTTACTTCGATGGCTGCATTGGAAGCATGACTTCACTTAGTATTTTTGATTTGTTTAGTAGTTAGAGTAGGTTTTCTTTTAGTTTTATTTCTCAATATTTCTTTTTGTAATAATGCAGTTATGAACACAAGCAGGCACACCAAGAGAACCATGATATGAATGTTGTCAGGGAAGTCCACTTTAAATCTTTTTCTCTCTGCTTTTCATTGAATATTCCTTTTTGAAAACGCAGTATCATTATAAAAATTTTAAATGCAAAGTAAAGCGATAAGTAAATTTGAACTATCAATTTAACCCTGACCTAAGGTGCCACGAGTAGGACTGCACTCATCTTAATAAAGATTTTTTAATTTTTAGTCTCTTTTATTTTTAATAATAATGCTTGGTCAAAGTAGCATCTTATGCATCACTATCTTAAGAAAAGAACTTGCTCGCACATGATATTTTATATGATTTAGTTCTTCCTTTATTTTATAGTGAGATGCTAGTGGATCCAAAAGCTCAAGTTTATCTTTGGCCAAAATCGTTTCCTGAAAAGTTTAATTTTGCTATTTTGATTTTTTTTGTACTTCTAATTTTGAATCCCATTAATAAAATTTGATTTGGTTTGTTGTTTGCTTTTGTTTTCTTTGATTATTTTGAATGAGTTTTCTTCTTATCTTTCTTTTTGAATCAATATATTTCTGATAAAAAAATTATTGTCGAAGGAAGCATTTATTTTAAGGCTTGTGTTTTTCAAGCAAATTGAAATAGTTCAAAGAGGTCCTGATATTAAGATATAGCTCGGACAATTGATTTTCAAGTCAATTGTCACTTTCATTTTGTCCTCAAATTATCTTTGCTAGAGTATTACACCAGAGATATGGTTTAAATCTTTGAGAATTACGATGATCTTTAAACTTTTTACGCCATCCATATTCTTAAGGAATCACTTTTAAGTGCTTCCCCATTCTCTAGATGATTTCTTAAAAGAAATCTAAAATCTCTAAACCATGATAAAACTTCCAGTTTTGAAAGCAAATAAATAACATGGTCAACTATTTACCTGTATTGCAATTAACCTCCAGTATCACCCCGCTCTCTTTGTCATCAAGAAATCTATAATTGTATTATTATTTAAAAGTGGCATAAGAGGGTTGAAAGCACTTATGTGTGGGAAGTGTGTGTAAACCCATCGGGGTACTGAACATGCTCGTTGGCAGCGAAGAAATGCACACATGATACCAAGACAACTTCGTCGGGGTACTGAACAGGCCTACTGGCAACGAAGCAATGTCGGGTCGAGAGGTAGCAAGTATATGTTTTTAAATTAACTTTTATGGAAGTATACATCACGTGGATACAAATATTGGATGGAATTAAAGCATTTGAGTGGGTTAAATGACATCCCTGTCGAGGCTATGAACGCCTGCTGACAGTAGTGGCTCTATCGACAGTATTGAAGTTCTTTTATAAACATCGTGACTATTTGATTAAGACATTATTTCAGGTTATAATCCTCTACAAAGAAAATTCTATTGTCTGGTTATAACATTGAGCTTATCCTAATACCTTATGATCTTAGAGTGAATTTATTTCAGGGAGCTTAAATCATTTTTCAAGTCTTATTATTTTCTTCCCAAGATGAAATATTACCAGATCAGAGATAAATGCTTCACCCAATAAGTCGCCATTTGTTGGGCCCCAAGAACTCCCCCTATATTTTTACAAAATTTAAAGAGCCCCCATTCGAATCCTGATAATTATAATGAGCTACAGAATCAACCTTTTCAAATAGTTCCATTCCTTGGCTTGCTTTGAGACAAACTTACGACATTCACTTTAGTATGAGACATTTATTACAAGAGTATATGTCAAAAGTTATAAACGAGCATAAAAATCTCAATTTAAACAAAAAAGTTAATTTTTATCAAATGTTTACTTTCCTTTAAATTATGATTATGTGTTTATTCTTTTGCTCATTAGCAAGTTTGACTATTTTGAATAATGTGTTCAATACTTCATCAAATAATATCTTGGTTGGTTTCTCATTTTCATGAAATCATTTGGTGATGTTAATTAATTAAATTCTTTTTTCATTTTGCATCTCATTTCAAAATAATAATAATCAAAGAATTATCTATCATTTGTTTGATTTTGTAAAAAACTAAAATTAATATTTTTTCTCCATTAACTTGAAGCTTCTAGATCATATTTGAAAACAAATTATAAATAATGTTTATTTTTAAGTTATAGTTAGTTTAAATTCATTTTTGATTTTTCTAGATTTTGTTTTATTCACAATTTTTAGGTTATTAATTTAGGTTTCTTTTTGTTTCACAGGTTTCTATTATCAAATATTTGATACGGATCTGATCATGGATTGATTTTATTATCCAAATATGTTCAAGATGATTGATCCAAAAATAATTTTGGATTGCTACAAATAGTTTTATGAGCAACAACAGATAAAATTTGGAAAGGCGTCAAGATCAGACAGACGATTTTGCATAACTGACTGCAGCCAAACCGTGAGGAATTAGAAGAAACAGTTGAAAACCCATAACCCAAATGGACCCATTTACCTTCCTTATAGAGATTTTCCCAAACAAATGCACGATTTGAGAGATATTTGGGTCTCTTTTAGAGACAAATTTCAGGTGGTGGAAATTAATAGTGACGCCTAGACTGTTCATTCATTTTATAAATATATGAGAAAGATCAGAGCCATGGAGATCAAAGAATTGTAGAGGAGGATTTTAATCCTTTCTCTTTTGTATACTATTGCTTTTGTAAACTTTTTATTTCTTTTCAAATGGAGTAATGGATGGCTAGAATCTTTGGGAGAATGGACGAGTATTTTCAAAGAAGAATATGGAATTCTAGGTTGCTTAGTGGCTTTTGTCCTGTAAGTAAAATGATTTTATTTTCATATAATATCTTCATATTCTTTGAATAATTGATTATGAATTGATTTAAATAGCTTTAGTCTTTTTTATCAATACATAGTTAATTATTATCATTTATGTATTAATTTTTCCAATTTTTAAAGTCTATTATCCAAAAAAATTCTTCCAGGACTACAGAATGGACAAGTGATTCAAAAAACTTAATAGAACGACATATATGCATTTTGGCTTTAGCCTTTTGTTTATAATGTTGTTATTAATGTTTTTTTTAATCCTCTTACATGTGCAGGTTTGATATCTTTAGATTAAATGATCTGTGATGTGTAGAAGGTTTATATTACAAATACCATCTATCATTTGCTTCAATCAAAATATAAATACTGTGATTATATCTTCGGTTTAAATAATGGGATTTATCTTTGAGTTTTAAATTGAATGATAAAATGCATAGATTGCTTCCAGATTTATCTTGTTGTAATCATGTATAATTATGAGATCACAGGTTTATGCTTGTGTTTCATTTTCTGTCATTGAAACCTAAGCTGCCAATACATGTTCTGAATTTATTTAGAACAGTCATAAGGTTCATTGCAGATTTCTCTCTTGGACATGGCAGTTGGATGCTCACCACTCATGCAGATGCTTGGATACACCTCACTAATTCACTGACATGATAGCTTCTTTGTATTTTTCTATCATTTACATATCATTAAAACTAGAATGTATGGTTCAGCTTTGACTATCCACATGTTCATGTTTCATTAACTGTTTTTGCAAGATTCTTTAAATTTATAAAAGAAAAACAATAAATATTTTTATGTGCTTTCTTTATCTGCTTCCTAGAAGCAATCATTTTTCACATCGATTTTCGTAAGTTTTGATTAAAACTTGCATCTTGTAAATCATGTAAATAAACGAGACTTGTATATCTTCTGCTTAAATACAACTACTATAGTTACATTTGAACATATGTACATATATATAGTGTGTTTAGTAATCAGTTAGTTATTTCTCTCTTTTATTCATTTCTTTTAGGATTCTTAGATTGGCTAACAGAGTCATTAAACCTGTCAGAACGAGTTATACCAAATGGCTTGGGTTATTTAGACAACCCCGGACCGGACTCGCTCTTCCAGTTGATGGATGGTCAATTTTGCCCGTCAACAGGGGGCAATGGTTTCTCACGTTCGACTATCAATTTTCAATGATGAGTATCGAATCAGTTATTTGGCGACGCTTATTTGACACTGTGTGGACGAATGGCACACAAACATGTGTCTCGGGATGACTAGACATGCCGCCAAGTTTCATTTCCATGTGTGACCCTCGGATTAGACTCGTTTAATAACATTTAACACGTGATTTTGGGGGTGTGATGGGGTGGTTTTGAGTCAACCCGCCTTTTGCCCCAAAATTCTCTTGAAGATGCCACGTACCTTGCGGGGAAACCACAACTGGAATTTCGGGGCCGCTTAGTTATTTTAACCTTTGCTCTGTTTTAAACTCCAAAATCTCTCTCGACCGTTGATCTTGACGAACAACGATCTGCGTCCTTTCGAGCCCGATTTTCTTAACGCCTATGCCAAATTTAATCTCTTTTGCCATTTTCTGGTATTTCCCTAAATTTATCTAACTTCCAAATCGGTTTAGCACCTCACTAAACCTTGAAATATCGATTTTGCACCAAAATTTTAAATGGTAATAACATGGGCTCCAACTGGGGATGCTATCCTTCCAGTGAGGTAGCAAAGAACTTGTAGACCCTGTGCCTGATCCATTTAGTCGCTCCCAAAACAGGTGTGTACCCTGCTCTGACCTGTCACCAGTGTCTGCTAAAAGCCAAAGTTTGCACATCGTTCTTACCCAGAGACTGAACGCTGGATACACCACTAAAATTTAACTGTACACATTATTGAAAATCCAAACTGAAAACTGCTTGATCAACAAGCTTATTCGCACCTACCTACCCTAATTGCTGAAATAAGCTTCTAATCAAGTAAAATCATAATGCAAATGAAACCATGCAAGCATTTTATCTACTGTCTGTTTTCTTTGCACATGCTTGCTCCAAAACCTGTTAACAGATAATTCATTCAAGAATTTACCTATGAATTCAAGTCTCAAAAATTTAAAAACATTAGGATTATTTATTGCCTTCATCAAAACTGCAAATGGATCCTTTAAAACATGCACAAAACAACAACCATGTTTCACTCCTTCCACTGTATTCTTGTTTTCATATGATTTAACCTATTGATTGCCATCAAGAAGATGAAAAATCTATTGAGACTACTGGAAATAACAATTTTCTTAATCAGAAGATAGTGTTGGCTGAAATGAAACCCCTGGTCGAAAGAAATCCATATCTAACACTGACGTTGTGTTAGCACCAAGACCTGCATCTACAAAATTGGCATTTTCAGAGGTTTTTAAAAGTGAAAGTAATCTAACTCTACTTCCTATATGCTAGAAGAAAGTCTGTGGACAATTTACAATCAATCTAAAGAGCTGGAAGGTGATTGAAGTTTGGAGCTACCAAATTATACACAGAGATATGCAAACTTGGCACTACCAATTCTGCAGGCATGTTTTTGATCTACGCTACGAAATGTGTAGAGTATTTTGTAAAGGTTCTATAAAAACTCGCTACCCAGCGTGCTACTGAATGACACTACCAACTGGTACCTGGAATCAAGGGGTTTGAGTTTATCACTCTTGTGGGTGGCTGATGATGTGGAGAATGGAGAAGACCATAGGTGGCAGCATGATGACAACATACAACCTCTGCAAGACACTTGGCATGGAAAATGATGCGCATCAATGAAGACAATGTCAGTTAAAATTTTGTTGGATTAGTCGCCAACATATTTTCTTTTTTATAGCATAGTCATTAGTATAGGTGTTTGATTGATTAATTGATTTGGAGAATCCTATGGGAGGAAGGCCAACTTGCTCCTCTATCTATTGCCTTCCCTTTTTGTTATAAATAGATACTCCAAATGCTGGAGTAGAGGGAATGGTTGAGCTGAGGCTCCCAAATTGTAATTTTCTTTGACTTAGTAGATTGTTTTCTGGTTATGTAGAGGACCTGAGAATTTTTTATTAGTAGAAGTCAATTTCTCTTTATATCATCTTGTTACCTCTTATGTTGAAGTGTTCATGATTGGAGGATCCACATGAGTGTGTTATGGTTGTGTTATTATGAATGTTTGATTATAATACTACTGTGATGTTCTTCAGTTTTCTTTAAACTTTGAATTCAAGAGGATCTTGTGTTTGAGTTTTTCTTCCTTGGGCTGCCTGAAGACCTGATGTTAATAGCAAACCTTTACACCTCCCTCACTAATTCTTCCTCCTATTCATTTTTACTCCTATTCACTGACTGAAGCTAATCAAGACCTCATTTGGTTGTGCATGCTAGCCCAGATTTTTGAGTTAAAGCCTTATTATTCATAGTCTTGTCCATCTGACCTTTAAAAAACTCTTTTACAATTACACATATTTTGATGGGTACTGGGCTTATCCTCTTGCAGTCAGAGGGTGATTCTCAGTGCTAACATTTTTGGCGCCGCTGTCGGGGAAACGAAAATTATGAAATATTCCCTGGGAGAACGACATTGATGAGAGCCAGTTTTTGACGGTGGAAAGGAGATGGTCACATATTCCGGACTGCATCTTTCACCTGGTGACTCCACTCCATGAAGGAAGAACCTGTTGGCGATTTCACTGATACAGGACAACAATAGAAATGGAAGCTATCCTAGCCAGGAGGTTTGCACCTCTCAACTTCTCTGCAGTTTCTGGTTTCCCACACCCAGTACCTCATTTGACAGAATGGGGAGATTTTCTGCCTATCTTCAGAGAGAGGAAACAAGACAATCTTGTAGATCACCTCATCAAGTTTCATGAGTGTATGGATCTACTAGATCTACAACATGAGGATGTTCATATGAAGATGTTCATGCATTCATTGGATGGGGATGCACGTAAATGGTATTTTTCATTACCCCCTTCCAGCATTTCACCCTTGAAGGATTTCCACAGAGTATTCAATGAGCACTGCAAAAGGTTTTATCCCTCTAAAAGTATTTGTCATAACTTCTATTAGGGATATGTAGAATGTGCTCAAGATTTGTTAGATTGCTCTGCCGAATATAAAGATGAAAACTATTTATTCACTGTCCAAATGAAAGTATAAAGAATACTCTTGTATTCGGAGAGGACAAAATTCATAACTTTGTTTCAGATAAAAATCATGTGTATGAACAACTAGAAGCATCAGTTACTACTGTTCATGAAATGGATATTTTTAACAGTTATATTCTTGATGAAATTACTGGTTTAGAGGTTGATCATAGATATGAAGAGCAACCCATTTTTGACGAATATTCTAGTGATGCTGAGCAACAAGATTATCCTATATTTGATCACTATGAAGATAGGGAGGAGGATGTAGAGGTTGGCCTTGTCACATAAGACGTAACTTGAAGATTTGACCAGGAGCAACCATTAGTTGAGGGACATGAAGAGATTGTTTATACATAGCCAGAAGTAATTCAACAATCATCAGTGGATCAATAACCACCTACGCCAATCCTTTTTCCACTTGTACCCATAGTTTACAGTAAGCATCTTGAAGTGGAAGAAGAAATATGCTATCAATGCCATATGTTTTGTCACCATTTTCATGACCCTGTAGGGGTGTATATGGAGTTGTATTTCTCAAATGTTTTGGAACCTTCAAACTTTATTGTGTTAGCAACAATCAGAGGAGATATAGGTAATGTTTTCAAACTACTGTCATATTCCTCTTGTCTGCTGTTAAGCATTAGAATTATAAAGACTAATGTCAGCAAGTTGCTTGAATGGCTTTGGTGGAGGTTTTCCTTCACCTAGCCCATTGTAAAAGTCAGTTAGCTTAGTTTTTTTACATAAATAAGCTCCATCATGAGCAGGTGTTTTTGCTTTCTGTTTGTAAGTAGAGTAGTATACGTTGTCAGTATGTTGTCTTCAACATGATGTATCAGAGCATGACTCCACAACCCAACACTAAGGCACTACAACTGCAAAAGGATTTCTTAGAGCCTCACAGGGAGGACTCTATCCCCCATGGAGCTCGATGTTAGCACCAAGACCCGCATCTACTAAATTGGTGTGTTCAAAGGTTTTTAAAAGTGAAAATAATCTAGCTCTACTTCCTATATGCTAGAAGAAAGTCCGTGGACAATTTACAATCAATCTAAAGAGCTTGGAGGTGATTGAAGTTTGGCGCTACCAAATTATACACAGAGATATGAAAACTCGACGCTACCAATTCTACAGGCCTGTTTTTGATTTGTGCTACGAAATGTGCAGAGTATTTTGTAAATACGCTACAAAAACTCGCTACCCAGCGCACTACTGAATGACGCTACCAACTGGTACCTGGAATCAAGGGGTTCGCGTTGATCACTCTTGTGGGTGGCTAATGATGTGGAGAATGGATAAGACCATAGGTGGTATCATGATGACAACATACAACCTCTGTAGGACACTTGGCATGGAAAAGGATGCACATTAATGAAGACAACGTCAGTTAAAAGTTTGTTGGATTAGTTGCCAACATGTTTCCTTTTTTATAGCATAATTGTTAGTACAGGTGTTTGATTGATTAACTGATTTGGATAATCCTATGGGAGGAAGGCCAGCTTGCACCTCTAGCTATCTTCTTCCCTTTTTGTTATAAATAGATACTCCAAATGCTGGAGTAGAGGGAATGGTTGAGATGAGGCTCCCGAATTGTAATTTTCTTTGACTTAGTAGACTGTTCTCTGGTTATGTACTGGACCTGAGAATTTTTTATTAGTAGAAGTCAGTTTCTCTTTATATCATCTTGTTACCTCTTATGCTGAAGTGTTCATGATTGGAGGATCCACATGAGTGTGTTATGGTTGTGTTATGATGAACGTTTGATTATAATACTACTATGATGTTCTTCAGTTTTCTTTAAACTTTGAATTCAAGAGGATCTTGTGTTTGAGTTTTTCTTCCTTGGGCTGCTTGAAGACCTGATGTTAATAGCATACCTTTACACCTCCTTCACTAAGTCTTCCTCCTATTCATTTTTACTCCTATTCACTGACTGAATCTAATCAAGACCTCATTTGCTTGTGCTTGCTAGCCTAGATTTTTGAGTTAAAGCCTTATTATTATGAGTCTTGTCCATTTGACCTTTAAAAAAAATCTTTTACATTTACACATATTTTGATGGGTACCGGGCTTATCCTCTTTTAGTTAGAGGGTGATTCTTAGTGCTAACACGTTGATTGACCATCATCTTTATTTTCAAGCTGGTAGTTGAGCACAGACTGCAAATATGAACTGAAATAACCTTCCATGTAATCAACAACACGATCATTAAATGCATGAGAAGGTTGTTAGTCTTCCTGTTGGCAGCCAATTCAATTTTTTTTTTAATTGCTCTTAAAAAGGCTGCCTACACCAATTTGTCTTCTAACGACAAATCATTGTCGCATTTTGCAACTAGACTTTTGTTTTATTTTTGTGACAATTACAATTTGATTTCGATTCAGTTTTCACAACTGAAGGTGTGAAAACCCATCTATCGTTATTTGGACTGTCGTAGTCTTTTATTTATTCTCTAAAAGACACTTTACTATTGGTCTATCACATGATTGCAAAGGTTCTTTCAAACTATGTCCATTTCATTTTGATTGCGCAAGTCGATTTACAAGCCATTAAGCATGAAAACTTATTGATTACATTTGGTCCTATAAGGGTTATAATTGATTTTGGTTTTATGTGCTTATTACTATGAGCTCTTGACTTGTTGATTATATGAGGCTTTGGTTGCAATGTTCTAATAAACTTTGAAACAATTAACTATGCAAACAAAGCGCTTTGTTAATATTATGAGTTTGAAAAAACATGGAATGGCACTAGTCTAAGTTTACAATGGCACATTGATTAATCTTTCGGATTTCAATTTTATGGTTTGAATCGTTGTTTGGCGCATTATTTTATTGGCTTGATTCTACGTTGAAAGACTATAGTTTCGAACCATACATATTAATATGATTGTCCACCATTTACGATTTGGGTTGGCCAGATTATGTTGAATGTGGTTATGATTGATGGAACAGGGTTGGTACTATGCCATTAATGCTTTGCATGGCGGTGGTAGTCCCGCCACCTTCGCACGCATACCATTAATCCCTGCCTCTTTGAGTATTGCAGCTGTTTGCCGTGACCATTTTCGATCCTATGTATCATTCTGATTCAAACCCTACCATGCTCGGAAGCTATGGCTCCGGTTGTGAGGGCCGAGCCCAACAGGTGCCAAGCACTGCTGATGTTTGATGGCGCTTATAGCGACCTGGAAAAATATGGATGGCTCCAGTTTATAAGGAAATTTGACGGGTATAACCTTGCTGTGGCTCGGCAATTCACGTTATCATTCGGTGGCTGCCGAGCCAAAGTTGGTGATTTGCAACTTGAAATCAATGAACAGTTTCTCAGCTCAGTGACTAGTCTGCCTGTTACAGGACAGAAGTGGTTGAAAAGCTACAAGGTGGATAATGTCCCATGGACATTGTGATTTCAGTCTCGAGCGGTGAACTCTTGCGACAGGGGCCTGCCTGCGAAACTGTTTAAACCTCGCTGGTATGATCTCCTAATGGTAATCAAGCAATTTATTACTTGCGAGGGCAGGTACGGGTTTGTTTTTCTGTTTCACCTTCGTTTATTGATGGTTTTTATGGGTTTCAAACTCAGCATGCCCCACTACCTACACAGAAGTTTGTTCAAGATGGCCAAGCGGTACAAACGCAGCCAGGCTGATATTAGCCTCTTCCATGTGGGTTTGATTAAAATGTGTATGATATACGAGTTGGGGTTACGTCGTGACTGCTGGGGTGATTTTCTCATTCGTAATGGTTTTCAAGAGCCCAACCCACCACAGGTTGATAAATCTATGGTGACCGAGAGCAAGCCTGCCCCTGTACCCTACAGTGTTTTTCTACCTAAACCTCTACCCGATCCCCCTACGAGCCTGCCCATGTCTGTGACCAAACAGGTCGAAATTGCTAAGCCCACAGTCAATCGGCCTAAACCTAAAGCTAATGATAATGCCAAAGGCAAGAAAAACTCTCGCTTAATCTATCGCATGGCGAGAAACAGGCCTAAACCCCCTGCCAACTCTGACCCTATCGTGGTCAACGAAGACTCTGATTCTGAAATCGAACGATTTCTCGCCAACGAGTATCCTTACTCAGAGGGTTTATGTGACAAGCCTGCGTATGATTTCGTCAAGAATCTGCCACCTTGTCTGCGGGATAATCCTAAGTTTCCTGGCATTGGACTACCT
>JASDQU010586822.1:0-20069 GCA_032191745.1 Picea mariana | reverse complement strand
TTCTCTCTTTTATTCGTTTCTTTTGGGATTCTTAGATTGGCTAACGGAGCCATTAAACCCGTCAAAATGAGTTACACCAAACGACTTGGGTTATTTAGACAACCCCGGACCAGACTCGCTCTTCCAGTTGAAAGACGGTCAATTTCACCAGTCAACAAATGGCGCTAGAAGGAGGGCTAGACTGACAAGATGGCCTTATAGGAGTCTTTGTTTGAAATTTTATTAATTTCCCATGACTCCCCAAATCACTGTGTTGGAACATGCTTTCCACTTTTCATTACCTGATATTCCCAACAAGACAATCTCTCTCGTGTCCAAACTCACCTTTGATGGTGGGGGGAATGTATCTGCAAAAGACCATATTAACAAGTTTTGGTGTAAATGCATCAAGCATGATATTTCTGATTTAAAGGTTTTGTGCAGATTATTTTCTTTTACTTTCAGGGGTCAGATTAAACATTGGTTTGAGTCTTTTCCAGCATATCACATTTTTGATTGGTTTCAATTTGTAGATAAATTTTTAGATGCTTTTAAAAATTAATGATTACAATCAATTATGTGAAGAATTTCAAACTTTGCTAATCAATGGTGATTCATATTCAAAGGGATTTTCAACAAGAATCCATCATGTTCTTTGTAAATTTAATCTTGATGACATGTCATTTGTATTAAATCTCCTCTATGAGGCTTGCATCCAGTCATATTCAATCACAAATGATGAAGCAGTTATAAATACTATCACTCAATTGCAAGAAGAATTATGTTCAAAGGATGAGAGGGATCCATCTAAAAATGTTGAACAAGAAAGGGAGGTAAAATCTATTGAAAATGTTCTTATTGACAATCAAATTGGTTTTTCCTCTAAATCATTATATTTTCAGTCCTCGACCATCATGGAAGAAGATTTGATGTTGGGTCAAGGTGAATGTTCTCGTTCTCCTAACTCTTGCTCTAATCAGTGTTTAAATTCGGTTATTGAAGAAGACTTAGGTGATGAAAATGAACTTAAGGATTCTAACATTCCAATGAAACTGATTAGAGATGTAGATCTGTAATTGGAAGAAGTAACCTTAAACCCTCATCTACAAATTGTACCTTATCAACATGAAAGATCAGATGTTTTCCATGAAAGTTTTGAATTATCTACCGTACAGGAGGAAAATTTAGATGATCATAATATGTTGAAGAATTTATCACCAAAACAAAGTGAAAGTTTTAATGAAAATGAAGAGGAATGTCTTGAGAATACCATTGTTAAATATCATAGCTCAAGATATTTTTTTCATGTGCTTATTTCTGATTCCTTTTACTCTTTATATCCCGATCTCTTCTTAGATTCTGGTGGATTTGATACTTTACCCATGGTATCTTACTCTTTGCCACCACAATCCAATCTTTTCGATATGCCAAAATTTGGTGAAACTAATTCAAAACATAACACTTATCAAGTCGTATTTGATGCTCTTTCACTTTCATCACTCGAATGGAAAAATGAAATGTTGCAAGATGATTTTACATGATTTATTTTTGAAAGAGACAATGCACTCATCCTTATGGAGACCGAATATTCTACATTGCATATTCGTTCTTTGATTAGTTCGAATTTTAATGTTTATGCTTCACATTTTGAAATGATCAATATCATCAAAGGAAGCGTTCAAACCAATAATCTAATTGATTTCATGAATCCCCTTATGATGTGTTCCCCATTGATATATCAATTTCATCAAATTCACAGTTTGCATCCTAATTTTTATGACAGGATCTTAGATTGGCTTGAAGATTCGTATACAAAAAATGTTCATAATAAAGATAAAGTTGTGCTTGCTTTGTTTTTACCTAAATATCTAGGAAGTAAGCATAACATGATTCTCTTAGATATTTCATGTGAATAAATTGATGAACACTTGGAAAATTATCAGGAGGATGGGGCACTTCAACCTTGGTTGATGGTTATGTCAGGTCCCTATAATAATGACTAGTTTTCCAAGCTTACTTACACTCTTCCATGCCATTATGACCCATATCACGACAAGATTGCAGAATGGTTGGAGGATTCGTACATCAAGAAGTTTCAAAAGAATGGTAAGGTCGTGCTTATTTTGCTTTTAAATGAATATATAGGAGGTAAGCATGACATATTTCTTTTTCATCTACAAATACTACATTCTTTTATTCTGATTTTCGATTTTCTATGCCATGCAGGATTGAAGATGCTTCGATGGCTACATTGGAAGCATGACTTCACTTAGTATTTTTGATTTGTTTAGTAGTTAGAGTAGGTTTAGGAGTAGGTTTTCTTTTAGTTTTATTTCTCAGTTTTTCTCTTTGTAATAATGTAGTTATGAACACAAACGGGCACACCAAGAGAACCATATATGAATGTTTTCAGGGAACTCCACTTTAAATATTTTTCTCTCTGCTTTTCATTGAATATTTCTTTTCAAAAACGCAGTATCATCATGAAAATTTTAAATGGAAAGTAAAGAGATAAGTAAATTTGAACTATCAATTCAAATGGACCCAAGGTGCCATGAGTACGACTGCACTCATCTTAATAAGGATTTTTCTATTTTTAGTCTCTTTTATTTTTAATAATAATGCTTGGTCAAAGTAGCATCTTATGCATCACTATCTTAAGAAAAGAACTTGCTCGCACATGATATTTTATATGATTTAGTTCTTCCTTTATTTTACAGTGAGATGCTAGTGGATCCAAAAGCTCAAGTTTATCTTTGGCCAAAATCATTTCCTAAAAAGTTTTATTTTGCTATTTTGATTCTTTTGTACTTCTGATTTTGAATCCCATTAATAAAATTTGATTTGGTTTGTTGTGTGATTTTTTTTTCTTTGATTATTTTAAATGAGTTTTCTTCTTATCTTTCTTTTTGAATCAATATATTTCTGATCAAAGAACTATTGTCGAAGGAAACATTTATTTTAAGACTTGTTTTTTTCAAGCGAATTGAAATAGTTCAAAGAGGTCCTAATATTAAGATATAGCTCAGACAATTGAGTTTTAAGTCAATTGTCACTCTCATTTTGTCCTCAAATTATCTTTGCTAGAGTATTACACCAGAGATATGGTTTAAATATTTGAGAATTACAATTATATTTAAACTTCTTACGCCATCCATATTCTTAAGGAATCACTTTTAAGTGCTTCCCCATTCTCTAAATGATTTCTTAAAGGAAATCTAAAATCTCTAAACCATGATAAAACTTCCAGTTTTGAAAGCAAATAAATAACATGGTCAACTAGTCACCTGTATTGCAATTAACCTCCAGTATCACCCTGCTCTCTTTTTCATGAAGAAATCTATAATTGTATTATTTTTTAAAAGGTGGCATAAGAGGGTTGAAAGCACTTATGTGTGGGAAGTGTGTGTAAACTCGTCGGGGTACTGAACAGGCTCACTGGCAGCGAGTAAATGCACACATGATACCAAGACAACTTCATTGGGGTACTGAACAGGTCTGCTGGCAATGAAGCAATGTCGGGTCGAGAGGTAGCAGGTATATGTTTTTTAAATTAACTTTTATGGAAGTATACATCATGTGGATACAACTATTGGATGGGATTAAAGCATTTGAGTGGGTTAAATGACATCTCTATCGAGGCTATGAATGCCTACTGGTAGTAGTGGCTCTCTCAACAGTATTGAAGTTCTTTTATAAACATCACGACTGTTTGATTAAATACATTATTTCAGGTCATAATCTTCTGTAAAGAAAATTCAATTTTCTGGTTATAACATTGAGCTTATCCTAATACTATATGGTCTCAGAGTGAATTTATTACAGGGAGCTTAAATCATTTTTCAAGTCTTATTATTTTCTTCCTGAGATGAAATCTTACCAGATCAGAGATAACTGCTTCATCCAGTAAGTCACCATTTGTTGGGCCCCAACAACTCCCCCTAATTTTTACAAAATTTAAAGGGCCCTCATTAGAATCTTGATAATTATAATGAGCTACAGAATCAACCTTTTCAAATAGTTTCATACCTTGGTTTTCTTTGAGACAAAATTAAGACATTCACTAGAGTATGAGACATTCATTACAAGAGTATATGTCAAAAGTTAGAAATGAACATAAAAATCTCAATTTAAACAAAAACGTTAATTTTTATCAAATGTTTACTTTCATTTAAATTATGATTATGTGTTCTTTCTTTTGCTCATTAACAAGTTTGACAATTTTGAATAATGAGTTCAATACTTCATCAAATAATATCTTGGTTGGTTTCTCATTTTCATGAAATCATTTGGTGATATTAATTAATTAAATTCTTTTTTTTTTTCATTTTGCATCTCATTTCAAAATAATAATAATAAAAGAATTATCTATCATTTGTTTGATTTTGTAAAAAACTAAAATTAATATTTTTTCTCCATTAACTTGAAGCTTCTAGATCATATTTGAAAACAAATTATAAACAATGTTTGTTTATAAGTTATAGTTAGTTCAAATTCATTTTTGATTTTTCTAGATTTTGTTTTATTCACAATTTTTAGGTTATTAATTTAGATTTCTTTTTGTTTCACATGTTTCTATTATCAAATATTTGATACGGATCTGATCATGGCTTGATTTTATTATCCAAATACGTTCAAGATGATTGATCCAAAAATAATTTTGGATTGATACAAATAATTTTATGAGAAACAACAGATAAAATTTGGAAAGGTGTCAAGATCAGACAGACGATGTTGCAGAACTGATTGTAGACAAACCATGAGGAATTTGAAGAAACGGTTGAAAAGCCAGAACTAAAATGGACCCATTTACCTTCCATGTGGAGATTGTCCCAAACAAATGCACAATTTGAGAGATATTTGGGTCTCTTTTAGAGACAAATTTCAGGTGGCGGAAATTAATAGTGACACCCATACTGCTCATTCATTTTTATAAATATATGAGAAAGATCAGAACCAAAGAGATCAGAGAATTGGAGAGGAGGATTTTAATCCTTTCTTTTTTGTATATTATTTCTTTTGTAAACTTTTTATTTCTTTTCAAATGGAGTAATGGATGGATGGAATCTTTGGGAGAATGGACGAGTATTTTCAAAGAAGAATATGGAATTCCAGGTTGCTTAATGGCTTTTGTCCTGTAAGTAAAATGATTTTATTTTCATACAATATCTTCATATTCTTTGAATAATTGATTATGAATTGATTTAAATAGATTTAGTCTTATTTATCAATACATGGTTAATTATTATCATTTATGTATTAATTTTTCCAATCTTTAAAGTCTATTATCCAAACAATTTCTTCCAGGACTACAGAATGGACAATCGATTCCAAAAACTTAATAGAACAACATATATTCATTTTGGCTTTAACCTTTTGTTTATAATGTTGTTATTTATGTTTTTTTTAATCTTGTTACATGTGCAGGTCTGATATCTTTAGATTAAATGATCTGTGATGTGTAGGAGGTTTATATTATAAATACCATCTATCATTTGCTTCATCAAAATACAAATGCTGTGATTATATCTTCGATTTAAATAATGAGATTTATCTTTGAATTTTAAATTGAATGATAAAATTCATAGATTGCTTCTAGATTTATCTTACTGTAATCATATATAATTATGAGATCACAGGTTTATGTTTGTGTTTCCTTTTCTGTCATTAAAACCTAAGTTGCCAATACATGTTCTGAATTTATTTAGAACAATCATAAGGTTCATTGCAGATTTCTCTCTTGGACATGGCAGTTGGATGTTCACCACTCATGCAGATGCTTGGATACACCTCACTAATTCAGTGACATGATAGCTTCTTTGTATTTTTCTGTCATTTACATATCATTGAAACTAGAATGTATGGTTTAGCTTTGACTATCCACATGTTCATGTTTCATTAATTTTTTTGCAAGATTCTTTAAATTTATAAAAGAAAAACAACAAATATTTTTATGTGTTTTCTTTATCTGCTTCCTAGAAGCAATCATTTTTCACATCGATTTTCATAAGTTTCGATTAAAACTTGCATCTTGTAAATCATGTAAATAAATGAGACTTGTATATCTTCTATTTAAATACAACTACTATAGTTACATTTGAACATATGTACATATATATAGTGTGTTTAGTAATTAGTTAGTTATTTCTCTCTTTTATTCGTTTCTTTTGGGATTCTTAGATTGGCTAACGGAGCCATTAAACCCGTCAGAACGAGTTACACCAAACGGCTTGGTTTATTTAGACAACCCCGAACTAGACTCGTTCTTCCAGTTGACGGATAGTCAATTTTTCCCGTCAACATGTCGCTACCACCAAAGTCTGACCAAGCAAACCAAAAGAACCAGAGGAAGGGGAACGCCTCTTTAACGCACATATGTGGGTAAAGGGGACTCCGCTTCATTTCATTTTCGATAGAGGTAGTCAAACAAATCTGATTTTAGCAGCGGTCATCATGTGGATGGACCTACCAATGACACCACACTTGCAGCCCTACACCATCGGTTGGCTTCACTAAGGAATAGATCTCTGTGTCAGGCAACAATGTCATCTTCCCTACGACATCAAGCCTTTCAAAGATGAGGTATTGTGTGATATTTCTCCCCTTGAAGTTTGTGATGTTCTTTTAGGACAACCATATTTTTGGAAGCTTCATGTTTTGTATGATTCTAGACCCCACAATGTCATTATTACTTTCGATAGATAATTGTACAGGATACCAGAGGTAGCACCACCTATCGCTATTTCTTCAATCTATTCTAAGAAATGCAGTAAGGTCATTTCACAGACCGGGAAGTTTGTCTTCTTTGTGATCTATTCTCATAGTAAGAAGAAGGTCACCACCACATCTATGGCCTCTATATAGAGACTCTCTTTGCAGCAGAAGCAAGTGGACAAGATCGTGGAAGAATATAGATACATATTCTCCTCACCCACCAGGGTACCGATGCACTCGCAAGTCAAGCTTCCAATTGATCTGACCCTCGATGCACCTCTACCTAATGGGCCAGTTTATCATCACTCACTAATGGAAAATGAGGAAATCAGGTGTCAGATCCAAGAGCTTCTTCAAAAGGGTCATATCAGACCCAACTCCTACCCTTGTGGAAGCCCGATTGTACTGGTGTAGAAGAAGGATGAAACTTGGTGACTCTGCATTGATTACAGAGCCTTAAAAAAAATCACAGTCAGGAACCGATACCCAATTCCTAGGATTGATGACCTTCTTGAAAAACACAAGGGGGGAAAGTTCTTCAACAATATTGACCTAAAGTCTAGCTACCACTAGGTTCACATTGAACCAAATGATGTATGGAAGAAAAACTTCAAATCTAAATAAAGTCTCTTTGAATGGTTGGTCATGCTCTTTGGATTAACCAATGCACCAACCACTTTCATGAGGTTGATGGATGATGTATTGAGACCCTTAACCAACTCTTTTGTGGTGGTATATTTGGATGACATCTTCATCTTCAATAGAATTTGGGAGGAGCACATGCAGCATATTCAACAAGTTTTGAGCACTCTACAACAACACAAGCTATATGCCAACTTGGAAAAATGATCGTTTGGCATGAACAAGGTCCAATACTTGGGCTATATTGTTGATGAGCATGGGGTACATGTTGATCCAGCTAAAATCCAATTCATTCGTGACTGGCCAGCCCCGACCACACTAACTGAACTTCAAAGCTTCTTGGGACTGGCCAATTTCTACGGACGGTTCATGTTGGGATTATCCCATAATGTATGGGCCCTCAAACAGGTGACCAAGGGCATTTGCAGGGAAAATTTTGTGTGGGGGAAGGAACAACAACGAGCATTTGATTATCTGAAGCATCGCTTGTGCTTAGCTCTAGTACTCTCCTTCCATGATCTGCAACAATCGTTCGAGATTGAGACAGATGCATCTTGTTATCACTGAGAGTTACCCCCAGATTGTAGGAGGGTAATCCCAATACCCATCAGAGTTTTGGTGGATGTTGATTTTATATGGGTGGAGGTAAATGGAAAAAACTCAATATACGAATGATGTTTCAAAATAGAACTGGACAAGAAATGCACAGGGAAGTGAGGGCCACATTAACTCCAGTCAGTGAATTGAGTTTAAGTGTGAGAAGAGGGAAGACTTGGTGAGAAAGGTGAACGAGACTTCTATGGGCATCAGGCCTTCAAGTAGCTCGGAGAAGAAAAAATCATACTCAAGAGCACTCTTGAGTGCAAGCTTTAGAATGAAACAAAGTCACAACAGTACAATGATCAAAACTTCATCACGATGCTTTTACAACAACTCGACTGGATCCTCCATGCCCGAGCTACTCAGTGTAAGAGGGAAAAAGGATAACAATAGGAGATGACTAAAACTGGTCACGATACTGCTGTGATCAAACTTGCATAACAACATAAAAACAACTCGACTGGATCTTCCATGCTCGAGTGTTTTAACACAACTATTACAAAGCGATGAAAGAAGCCGACTTCTATTAATATGAAAGTCTCAAATATAATACATAACCAACTAATAGTTCTAGCATGAAAACATTACCAAAACAGGGATCTCTGCTCCACTCGTTGACCCCCCTAACAATATATCAAAACGACTTCTTTATACTCAGAATAGTTTGCCATTACCCACAAGGATGTGATCAGGTCAATGCATTTAAGGCTTGCCATCTATGTCTTCTCTGGTAGACTGTGCATGCAGACTGCCCATGCAGTTCTTCTGTCAGACTTCCCATGCATTTCTTCTGTCAGACGTGATCTTAGAGTAGTTCTTCTGTCAGACGCAAGATCCGATAAGTATGGACTTGCAGGACAAACTTGTAGGTGGGCATGGATATCGACGAAGGTGAGTTGGCGAGGTTCTTGGTGAAAACTCAAAGGCTAAAACAAGTGAGCAATGGCCATGTGGAAGGATGCAGTTGGAGAGCGGTGACCGGGACAACGTGAGTGAAAGTATGCGGGAGTTGAGGTGTAAAGGCGTGAGGCTGATGTGGAAAGGGGAAAGTGTGGAAGACATATGTCGGGAGGTGAGAGGGTGGATAAATGACAGCGGAGAAGGGACAAGCGTGTGGAAGTGTGAGTGGAGGACATGTGTCAGCGGGAGCACGGGCGGTATGGGAGGTAGTCTGGTGGTTTACTCGGAGGGGNGATAAAAATATATTATGGATCATGCTAAGCCCCCCTTTTCTTCATTTTTTTACCAAGGCGTTGTTCCCTAAAGAAACAACATCAATTCATCAAAACCTTGTTCTAATAGTAGGCTCCATGGGAGATAGAGACCTCCCTACGAGGCTCTAATAACTCCTTTTGCAGCTCCAGTACCTTAGTGTTGGGTTGTGGAGTCATGCTCTGATACTATATGGTGAAGACATCATACATACAACTTAAACTACTCTGATTATAGACATAAAACAAACACACCTGCTCTTGAAGGAGCTTATTTATGTACAATACCTAAACTAATTGAATTTTACAAAGTGTTAGGTAATGAGATATGAGAATGTTGTGAATCATTTTCAACCCCCTCGTGGCTACAAGGGTGATCAAGTTCAAGAGGAAAGACAATATGAATCTCACTTGTATGAATAGGCTGAGGTGAAGGCATGAGATCAACATCTACATTACAAGAAGAGGGCATGTCTTTTTCCTCCAAGGATGGATAAATAAAGGGAGTTTATTACCATATGAATAGAGAAAGCAGAGGATAATCCTCTTTATATGTGAAGGGAAAGAGAGAAATAAGCTGCTAAAGAAGAACAAGATTCCATGAAAAGAGATCATAAACTGATACCTGGTCATCCCCTTCAATATGGTCGTATTTTTGTCAACAAGATCCTCCCCAGTGGAGTCTTTGATTGTGGAGTTGCCAGGTGCAAAATACAATCTTCGATGTACTGAGTTCTGATGCACCTTCAGAATCAATAAGCTTTGCCGTTCTATCCCAGGGAAATGTCTTCAATTCGTTCCCCGACAATGATGCCAAGAATGTTATCACTGAGAGTTACCCCCAGATTGCAGGAGGGTAAGTCCAGTACCCATCAGAGTTTTGGTGGATGTTGGATTTATATGGGTGGAGGTCAATGGACAAAACTCAATATATGAATGATGTTTCAACATAGAAATGGACAAAAAATTCACAGAGAAGTGAGGGCCACATTAACTTCTGTCAATGAATTGAGTTTAAGTGTGAGAAGAGGGAAGACTTAGTGAGAAAGGTGAACGAGATTGCTATGGGCATCAGGCCTTCAAGCAACTTGGAGAAGAAAAAATCAGACTCAAGAGCACTCTTGAGCGCAATATTCAGACACTGAAACAAAGTCACATCAGCGCAATGATCAAACCTTCATCACGATGTTGTTACAACAACTCAACTGGATCCTCCATGCTCGAGCTACTTGGTGTAAGAGGGAAAAAGGATAACAACAAGAGCTAACTAAAATTGTTCATGATATTGCTGTGATCAAACCTGCATAACAACAGCATAACAACAACTCAACTAGATCTTCCATGCTCGAGTGTTTCAACACAACTATTACAAAGTGATGAAAGAATACGACTTCTATTAATATGAAATTATCAAATATAATACATAACTAGCTAATAGTTCTGGCATGGAAAACATTACAAAAATAGGGAGTTGTACTCCACTAGTTGACCCCCCTAACAAAATATCAAAACTACTTCTTTATACTTAGAACAATTCACCATTACCCGCAGAGGCGTGATTGGGTCAATGCATTCAAGGCTTGCCATCTATGTATTCTCTAGAAGACTGTGCATGCATACTTCCCATTCAGTTCTTCTATTAGACGTGGGCTCAGAGAAGTTCTTTTGTCAGACTCAAGCTTAGAGTAGTATGGTCTTGCAGGAAAAAATGGTAGGCAGGCGTGGATGCCAACGAAGGTGATTTGGTGAGGTGCTTAGTGAAAACTCAAAGGCTGCAACAAGTGATCAACAACCATGTGGAAGCATGCAGTTAGAGAGCGATGACCGAGACAACGTGAGTGAAAGTATGAGGGAGTTGAGGTGTAAAGGTGTGAGGGTGATGTGGCAAGGGGAAAGGATGTGGAGGCAGAGGGGTGTGATAGGTCAGGGGGGTAGTCGACAACAATAGTGGAGGACATGGGGCATGAGTGGAAGAAAAATGTTAGGAGGTGAGAGGGCGGAGAAATGACAACGGAGAAGGGACAAGCATGTGAAAGTGTGAGTGGAGGACAGGTGTAAGCGGGAGAACAGGTGGTATGGGAGGCGGTTTGGTGGTTTACTTGGAGGGGGGTAGGTGGTAAGAGGTAAAGTGCAGGGGGGTCTATGTTTTTGTGGAGGCGACACATTGTGGGGGGCCCACACCAGAAAAATACCAACTTAGACCCCCCCGTTAAAGACAGAAAGGTTAGGGGGGGTCCGATATCTGATGTCGACCGTAGATATGAGCACGCCTAGCTTAGCCGTTTAGATTTGCATGCTCCTTATCCATAACGTACCAAACTGTCAAAATGCCGAAGACTTAGGATAAAAATATATTGTGGGTCACGCTAAGGCCCCATTTTATTCATTTTTTTACCAAGGGGTTGTTTCCTAAAGAAACAACATCAATTCATCAAAACCTTGTGCTAACACATCTGACTATGCTATAGGTGCAGTTCTCACTCAACACAGTCATTTGATGGCATACCATATTGAGACACTCTCAAATACTGTTTGAAAATACCCCACCTATGACAAGGAAATATATTCCATGGTACAAGCCTATCGTCAATGGAAACATTACATTATGGGAAAGGAGATGATCATCCACACTGATCACAAGCCTCTGTAGTTCATACAGACACAAGAGAAATTGCAGAATGAATGCCATCAAAAGTGGTCCACCTACCTGCAACAGTTTCATCTCAACATCAAGTATAAGACAAAGATCTCAAATCGTGTCACTGACTGCCTCAGTTGACCTCCTGTGGCTGCACTCGGCATCATGCTCCATTCCTGTGGACATGAGGGATCTGAGTGGCCCCAACTTTATCAACAAGATCTAGACTTCGCCGCCACCTATCAACTCTTAGGTACATGCGCGACTATCACCGATTTTCACATTCAGGACAAACTATTGTTCCATTTGGTCCATCTCTGTGTTCCTATAAGTGAGCATGCAAAGATGATTTGGGAAGCCCACTATAGTTGGATGGTAAGAGATTTTGGCATGGAGAAAATTGTGTCCATTCTTCATAAACATTTGTATTGGCCAAAACTTTGATAGGACGTGAACAAGTATATCAGATCTTTCACTTCCTGTGCCATTTCCAAGCCATCCATCAAGAAGAAATTCTTATACACCCCTCTTCCTACTCCCAAGAAGCCTTGGGAATCCATCTCAATGGATTACATGTCTGGCCTTCCATTCATCAAGCAAGGCAATGATTGCATATTTGTGTTCATTGATCAGTTTTCGAAGATGACCATCTTCACAGCCTGCAAGAAGAATATCATAGTGGCAGATACTTCCAAGATTTTCTTTGAACAAGTGTGGGTCCATTTTGGGATACCACAGACCATCATCTCTGACTGAGAAAACAAATTTCTCAACACATTTTGGTCGAGTCTCTAGTCACTGTTGGACACCGAAATCAATAAATGCACTCCTTTCTACCCCAAAACAGACGATCAAACAGAGGTAGTCAATTAGGTGATTGTGCATATCCTGCGCATGTACAACTCTAAGCATCCATGTACATGGGATGCAAGTCTTCCCTATGTTCGACACAATTATAACATGGCTCTCCATAGCTCCACCGACCATAGCCCATTTCAGGTGGGGTTGGGATTCCAACCCTTGGGTCCCATTGATGTTGCACTACCTCTTTCCACCACATAGACAGACTCTTCCCATGTTTAGTATGAGACTGAGAAATCCACCATATTCATTAAGAAGATTTAGCACATCCGCCAATAGGTCCAGGAGATTTTGCATAAATCCAATGCTAAGTACAATCAACATCATGATCAAAAAAGGGTACTACACTAGTTTCAGGTTGGAGAAAATGTCTGGTTACATTTGCAGAAGGAGTGTCTCACAAGGCCCCATTGAAAGCTCTGCCCACTTTACTATGTGAGTTACACTCTCACCAAAGTTGTGTATAACAATAATTTTGAGCTCAACACTCCACCCTTCCTTGGCCTGCACCCAGTGTTCAATGTGGACCTCCTTCGGCCATATTTTCCACCATTATTGACATCTCTGAGATCGTAGAACAAATCAAACCAACAGATCTCAACCATGACTGCATGGAACAAGCATCCACTGATCAGATAGTGGACACACAGGTCAAAGGCACTCGCCAAAAAAGGATCTAGCATTATCGGGTTGTCAAGGTAGGGAAACTCCTACACCAAGGCAAGTGACTCACCCATGGCCAAATCCAACAAAAGTTTCCTCACCTGATGGTGAAACTCAATGCAATGGAGACCATTGCTTCCTAAGGGGGGATGATTGATTCAGGTGGATATTGGTGGCCACCCACCCATTCCAACTAGCTCCTCTTATCTGTTTTTAGTTCAACACATTCTTTTGTACTTCTTTGTAATTGTGGGTTCTACACTTTTGGCATTGTCTGAGGCCCTACACATATTCCAGGTGGATACTAGGGGCCTCTCACCTAATCCAACTAGATTATTTTGTATGTTTTCATGTCAGCACATTGTTGTATTGCCAAGGCCGTTTTGGATCACTAAATAATGTTTTATTGGGTCACGGTAGTCAAACTATATATGGAGTCAGATTTTGATGGTGTAATGTGTAGTTCTCTGAAATACCTTTCCAATGGGCTATCACGCACCTAAAACGAAGGTCATATGCAAAATTTACGACCCCGAGAAGTTGAGGTACCAACTTACCCATAGAGACCCACATGAATTTTGGCGTTTCACCTCCTAGGGTTAGGTTTTTTGATGTATAAGGTTTTGACATTCATGAGTAATATAAAAAAGGCCTCTGGAGCCTCATTGTAATAATTTTTCTGAGACGGATGCACATAGCATCCACATCTCTTCTCAGAGACATCTACCACCATTCGAGCAAGTGTTTCAGTTCTGCAGTTTTACAGTTTCATCCTATTTCATTTATTCAATAGAAGATATTGTTCACTGCATATCTGTGTTGTTCTTCATATCTCTATGTTTATTGTATTCAGTTTGTTAATCAGTTGGTTCTGCTCCTAAATCCAGATCACTTCTTCTTTATGACGCTGATATAGTTCTTATGGCAAGGAGTCCCCATGATCTGGAAAACCAACTAAGAATCCTCAAGGAGTTTTTCTCCAATATGGGTATGACTGTTAATACTGATAAGACTAAGGTCATGATTATTAAATCCAATAATATCACTTATGATACCTTCGTATATGACAACAACAAATTGGAGGAAGTGACTTCATACAAATATCTTGGAATTGATATTCACCACAAGCTCAACTAGAATTATAGCATTGAGAAAATGATTATTGGGGAATAGAAATCTTATTATGGACTTGAAAACAATTGTAAATCAATCAATCTTTGGATTTGGGATAAGAAGAAACTCCTCTTTGAGAATCTTGTTACACCTGTTATTCTTTATGGATGTGAGGTATGGGGATGTAGTATCTCTTGTGAATCCTGGAGAAAGATAGAGCAAATACAAAAGAATTTTATAACCTATAATCTCAAAATTAAAGGAAATACGCCCTATCCCATCCTCCTCTTACAAACAAGCCTCTCCCGAATTGAGAGCATGGCTATGACTAGATACCTAATGTATAAGAACAAGTTAAACAACATGGAAGACAAGAGGCTTCCTAACATTTCTTCAAAATATAGTCGTAACCAATATCGACTCAAGCGAGGATGGCATAAATATGCCTGGTCTTGGCTAAACTATTGGGGAATCATGGAAGATACCATTTTTCAGAATAAAGATACTATTAAAAATATCATCAAATCAAAATTTAAGGATAAAATGTGGTGTGATAAAGAGTTAGAGGAAAAAACAAATTTGAGGTATTATAAGGATGTAATCAACCCTAGTCTAGAAGATCAAAATTATCTATCTATTTTGACAAGTGTAAAGAAACAAATAGGCATTTTTAAGATAAGAACAAATTCTCACGAGCTCCATAGTGAAACTAGGCGTTGGTCAATTCTTAGAACACCATGGGATGAAAGAGTGTTTCACCTTTGTGACCCTAAGAAGATTGAATATGAAAAACACTTTCTCTTAGATTGTTCGACCTATACCCAGATTAGCTCTCATTTTCAAAATATTTGTTACACTACCAACCTTCTTAACCTCTTAACTCAACAAAACTATGGTGATCTTGGAAAGCTTTGCTTAATTCGTTTCAAGCACATAAACACAATTCTAAAGAATTGCAAGTAATCACTTACCCTCTTAAGGTCTGATAGACCAATACGGTCTTAGTGGATGTTAATCGTCATCATCATCATCAATCATAATAAAAACTTACCTCATTATTATTATGATTATTATAAAAAATATAGAAATTATTATTTTCCATATATATTTTTAAATTAAATTAGGTATTAATAATATAATTTAATCTTTACTAAAATTTAATTTAATATTTAGTTTTTTATTTATTTATGTTTTCCCTTTTTATTAAATCATAATGATAATATACTTATTCCAATTTATTAAATTGTAATGATAATAATTTTATTTATTTATTTATGTTTTATTAGAAAAATTAAATTTTCTTTGGTATCTTTTTTATTATAATTTTTAATTAAAGAATAAAGTTAATAAGTCGACAAGATTTTTTTTGGAAGTCATACTAATTCCCCAAATGATTATAAGACATTTTAAGATGAATATGATTGAAAAAATATTAGACAAAAAGTCGACTTTGTCCACTTTTTAACTCATTCAAATTAAAAAAAGTTATTTTAATTATATTTTAAATATATAGTATTCTAATTCTCATTGCTTTAAAATACTTTTTTTTCTTAAATTAAAATACTATTTCTTCTCTCAAATAGATTAATAATATGAAATAACTTTTATATTTCAAAATGACCCACTATGAAGTAATTATTATGGATTTTTTTTAAATATGTGGAGGTAGTGGCATTTTAAGTTTTTGAAGAATATCTATGATATCAAAGGGGAATATAATTTTGTTTTAATATCTAGAGGTAGTGGTGTTATAAGATATTAAATATTTAGTGTCTCAAGAATATTCATCATATCAAGGATGATCTCACCAAATTCTTCTCCAAGGTGTGGTTTATGTGTGGTTAACTATTTTCAAATGAAAATGTAACAAATAAGCTTCTTTGACTTTTAGATGTCCAACTCAACCATTATGGTTGATCCAAAATTTTGAAATTATATTGGTTATTGAATTTCCAACTCATCAATCATATTTTTCCTTATAAGGCCCATTTTAGCCCAAAATTTCCTCTAATTTTCTTGTACCTCAATCCTCTAGGGACATCAATCGACACCACCCAATTTTGATGACACTACCTAATCCTGCCCTTAAAATATGGTAGAAAAAACTTAACATGCCTAATCAATGATTTTGGTTTGAGTGAGGGATACATTTTTTCTAAGAACATGACAAAGGAGTTTAACGATCAACACCACCAACATTGGGGTACATAAAGGACTTGGTGCTCTTGATTAAATGCCAATCATAAACCTTTTCAGGATTTTAGGATTCATGGGATTTTGAATCAATCATGAAATCCCATCAAGCCTACTGAATTTTGAATGGGATATGAAATTTTTCTTTTTCCATATGAAGTCTGATGATGTTGTAACTACTCTCAAACATCCTAAAACAATTAATGGCAATGTTAAAAATTTAAGTAAAAGTTGGCATTTCATTTTTATCCTTTTAACATTTCATTTATAGTTCATGTTTATAATTTTAATTTAAGAATTTAACATTACCATTAGGGAGCATCCAGAGAGCGTTCAAGGAGAGCCTAAGGAGTTCCTCGGGAGTGCACTCTCAGTCTCTGAGAGCATCCCAGGGAGTGTGGTGCTCCCAAAAGTGCAGGGAGCATCTCAAAATGGTTTGGAGCGCTCTCCCAGGGGTGCTCCCTAGAATCTTCCACTCGGAGCACACTCCAGAGATTGGGAGTGAGGGGGGAGGGGGGCGCACCTAGTAACCCTAATTCCACTNTCCAACTTCATTTCCCTCCATTAGTGTCCCATCTACTACGAGTGAAACTTCTAATGTTGAAAAAAAAATTGTTGTAGAAAAATAGTAGAATCAAGAGGGAAAATATCCATTTGTAAGTATGTTACAAGGCATCAGGGCCCAGGGGATAGGTTAAAGGAGGGAGGGAATTTTCTTTGGACATGTGTTTTTTTCCCATAATGAATTTAAGAGTACATATTACCAAGTTAATGGCCATTTGTTGGGGTAACCTTGTGGACTTTCACCACGTAAATGAGTGGGTGTATCCAAACAAAGAGAAATGGAAAAATATGACAGTGTTGGCTTGGGAAAGGCAACAAAAACATGTAAGAAAAACAAAAATCAGGATCCTCTTCCATTCTTGAGGAGCTCATTTAGAAAATTTCAATTTGGGAGTGGAAGTGGGAGTGCAACTCAACAATAAAGAAAGAGGGTAGTTGGTCTAATGGACAAGATATTTCAACAAGAGAAGTGAGATGAGATTGATCTTACCATTGCTTTTTTTTCTATCTCAAATTAATTTCATTCAATGTTGCATGGTCTCCTTTGTTTATTGAGATGTGTCAATATCTGCTTGATCATGCTTCCACTAGATATGTGCCTCTTAGTTCATAGAGGATTAGAACCACATTGTTTTTTAATGAAAATAAGGAAGTAGATAATATCCTAGAGCCAACTAAATCATCATGGCCCTCATTTGGTGTTATCATCATTTTTGATAGATGGGACAGATGCAACATTCCATCCACTCATCGATTTCATGGTGTCTTCCCTAAATATACCATTTTTCTTGAAAGCGATGGATGCTCTTGGAAAATACAATGATGCAAAATATATGGGTGAGTTGTTCATTAAAGTTATTGAAGATGTAGGTGTTGATTCTTGTGTGCAAATTATTACAGATAATGCACCTATTTTCAAGGATACTGGCATGATTGTGGGAGCTAAATATCTACAAATAACTTAGTATTTAAATCTATTGCTTCAGATGTGACATAGATAGAGATTTTATTGAAGATGCACACCATATAAAATTTTGTACAAAACCATACCAAGTCCCTCATAATATATAAAGAGTACACACATCTATCATTGATGAAGATTGTAGATACTTTATTTTCCTCCTCATTCATCATGCTTAAGAAGTTGAGGGAGGTCAAGAACACTTTTGGGTCCATGGTTATTTCATAGTTTTGGTCTTTTTGGAGAAATACAGAACAAGTTTCTTAAAAAAGGTCAAGGATATAGTGTTAGATGATGTGGGAGAGGGTAAATCTTACCATTAATATCATGGACCCTATAATATCTTTGTTTTGGTTTGCAAGCATGGACTAGCCCATTCTAGAAAAGGTTTATTAGAGGTGTGACACACACCCGACCCCTAGGTATATTTTTAAGGGATGGGGTATAAATTTTTCTCTTTTCTCAATCATCTCAAATATTTTTCTATCATATCTACATCTTCTTTTTCTCATCAAGATATTTCCAACGGTGATAAGTTCACTTAGAATTGAGATCTAAAACGAGGTTTATGACCTTCTAAAGTTCTCGGGTTTACATAGTCAACATCTCTCTTAATGCCATGTGGCATCCTCCTAACTTCTCATTGTCCATGCCAACTGATGTGGCGACACTATGGTCTTGATGTGGCACTATCTTATCCTACCACAGTGGAACTTCAATCCATGCATTCCCACATCCATCGTAACTCAGGCCTTCTCGCAGCACACTCTTCGCTTATCTTCGATGAATATGGTATTGAGGAATATTCCCTTTCTCTCGACGGACAGTCTCGATGCATGCAAGACCTCCCAACCTATGGTTAGGATCCATTCGACACCTAAGGTTTACAAAGCCTATTGGACCCCACTCAACTCGTCAACCCATTGAATATTAGCATGTGCCATCACACTAATGTTCTTAGTCAACGTCAATTTTCCATGTCACCGTAGGGTGCTTAGGCTTGCTTGACTAGAGGATGATATTTGTCCCTCTCCTATAGTCCAATTACAATACTTAATTAATATTTCGTAGAATATCATTCTTTGGTAAATAATTACTTAAACGTCATTAAGGATAATTATTCTCTACAAACTAATTATCCAGTAATTATTTTTTTGCTTAGCCTAATACTCATGGCCCAATAATTAATGAGGTTTTACTTTCTCTTTCCCCATTTTAGAAGTAGTTTAGCACTAACTCAATTAATTACTCATGAAAATTATGAGTAATTATATTATAACACAATGAGGCTAATTTCTCCATAATATAATTAAGTTGATTAACCTTAATTAAGGTATATAATTCAATCCCTCCTAGGCATGCAACTCTATGATGAATTTTCACGTAATTTATTATTTATTATTACCAACTTGTTCTTTTATTAATTATATTATAATATAATTATATATAATTATATTATAATATGATTAAACATATCAAATGAGCACTTAGGATCATTAGTACCTATTAATACCCAAGCCTCCAGACTTCTGCGACATTCCTCATCATGCTTTTATGAACCCAAATCTCCCAAATTCCGGATTTCTGGAGAGGGTCCCACTAATATTATGTCTTTATACAAATATAATAAATTTATATTACCATGCAATATAATAAATTACATTTAATGTTTATTATAACATTCATGCAACCATTGGAGTATGTGTTGGATTACTGAGAGGGTGGGTGAATCAGTAATAGAACAATTTAATCCTTTTTAACCATATAATCCAAGTGTTATATCAATGAAGCATTATCATCCAATAACTGCAGAGTAAATAAGCAATGAACAAATGAACAAACATACACATACACAGTACACCTGTGTTTTACATGGAAACCCAAATCGGGAGAAAACCACGAAATGCTTTTTCTTATATGTCTTGAAGAA
>JASDQU010586821.1:52505-69558 GCA_032191745.1 Picea mariana | reverse complement strand
TGGATGTTTCCCCGTAGGGTTTTTACCACGTGAAAACATAGGTGTGTTTATCTTTGATCTGGTTATGTGAATGGTTACTGAAATTGTTCGTCCTCTGTTGGAATACATGTGTTTTCGAACATGGTATCAGAGCTTGTTTGAAGATCCACTTCTGTTGTAGATCGAGATCATGAAGTTGAGTTTCCTCATTTCCATTTCTTGTCATTTCCGTACATTTTTGGGCTGAGTGGACTATTCCATTGCATCCGGAGCACTCGTATCATTCATGAACACTTTTTGTTTCACTCGAAAGGTTTCTGGTTTCCCAAGATACAACCATTACAGTCAAATCTAGAGGTATAAAGTTTGAATACAAATTTTTTTAAAAATTTTCAGAGTAGTGTTTTGGTTTTATTTCGGTTTTGTATTATTTATTTGTGGGTTGCTACTCTTTTAGATCTGTGTATTCTCTTTTCCCCGTGCCCTATGTGCTCTCGGAAAATCAGAAACAAATAGGAAAATGTGCACCTTTCGGGTAAGCTAACTGAGATCTAACCCTTGTTGTCATCGAGAAGCGAAATTTTTTTCTTGTGTAAAAAGAGTTTTTTTTTAGCACGTTCTCCAAGGCCGTCTTCAACAACAACGACACCAACAATCCTCCTTTTGAACATTACAATATGTTTTGTTAGACCATTTGGTTAAAAATTTCCTTATTAAGTAAGAGTTCTTGAGTTCAAGTCTTTCTTTTGTTACGTTTTTTGAAAATTTTATGCTAACATTGTAAAGTGTATTTCACTTCAAGTATAAAAGTGAATCACTATAAGTAGCTTTAATATTTTATTTTAGAGTTATTTATTTGGCATGCAACATTTCTATTATAAAGTAACTTCATTGTAAAAGTGATCCCCACTTCTCTTTATAAAAGTGGGTCACTTCATAAAGCAACTTACACTATCACGTGGTCATTTGGTTGTCGTTTATGTCTTTTTTTAAAAGGACATAACTCTCACATCTGAATCATGTTTTTAGTGACGTTTTTATTTTAAAACTGCATAACGTTTAAAGCTCTTTCCATTCAGATCATCAGTTTCAATTTTTAAATCTGTATTATTTGCATGTTTAATATGGCTTCTACAAGTAATCTCTTACTTACCAGCACCAACTACTTCCAATGGAAATCCCATATGGAGGATTTATTAAGAAGTAAAGGCTTGTACTGGATTACCTTGTGAAAGGAAACATCACCCACTGATGCTGATAAGAAAGCCAAATGGGATAATAGGAATGATGAAGCACATGGATTAATCAGAATGTCCATCTCTCCTGATTTAAGGTTCCACCTTCAATCAATTGATAAACCCAAAGAAGCTTAGGAAAATATTGAATCTCTATTTGGTAAACACAATATTATTTGAGCACAATAGTTAGAAAATCAAGTACTAACTTTAAGTCCAAGTGATTTTCTTGCATTGAAGACTATCTATCTAAGTTTAAAACACTCGGAACTTTATGTGAAGAATGTAAGATAAAGATAGACGAAGATCCTTGSATATATCTTATTCTTTCTAAGCTAGGTAGTGCATATTATGTGTTTGTATCTACCTTTTATGCCATGCAAGAGGCTCTAGGGGTAGCTTATCAAAAACCCAATCTTGATAACTTTTGTGATGCTTTGATTAGAGAGCAAGATAAGCTAGTACAACTTGGAGTGATCAGCACTCCAGGTACCTCCAACAAAGCCTTAGTTGTCCATCAGAAAGATAAACCCAAGAATCCCAAGAAGCAACATCCTCGCCACAATAACAAGCAATATAAGGGTCCCAAACCCACTCAGACAACTTTTTCTCCTAATGGAGACAAAGGAGAAAAATATAAAAATAAGAAGACTGACAAACATTGCAACTTTTGTGATAAAGATGGTCATGATGAGTCCAAATGTTTCAAGAAGATGGCAGTTTTAGAAGCAGCAATGAAGAATCACAACATTAGTATTTATTCTACTTATTCTTCTTCTTCTCATGGACATGCACTTTCTTCTTTTGGTTTCTCCTTCAATACACCTTCTACTTCTAGTTATGATAAGTGGCTTATTGATTCTGGAGAATCTTATCATATGGCTAAGGATAGAGACATATTTTCTATTCTAAATGAATGTAACACCAAGAAACTATTTGTTGGTGATGATAGATCTCTTAGTGTTGAAGGATCTGGAACAGTTCAAGTAGGAAATGGTCATTTCAATGATGTATTATGTGTTCCAAGTCTTTCTTGTAACCTTCTATCAGTATATCAAATCACTCATTTAGGTGAAGGTAAAACCGTAGAGTTTTCACCTCACCAAGTTGTGATAAAGGATCTAAAAGATCCTAAGCATGTTCTTGCAACTTGGGTTTACTTCTTAAAACTTAAGAGAAAAGTTTTTGACAATTTTTTGGCCGACAAGGCCCTTGTAGAAAATAAATTTGGACATCAAATTCAAAGGTTAAGAACAGATAATGGAGACGAATATGTGAACAATAATTTTACAAGTTACTACACTACACAGGGAATCCAAATGCAACACATTGTTCCATATACACCACAAAAAAATGGTGGTGTTGAGAGAAAGAACCACACATTAAAAGAAATGGCTAATTGTATGATCCAATCTAAGGGATTAAGTCTAAAGTATTGGGTAGAAGCTATCAACTGTGCAAATTACATAGTAAATCGCACTCCCACAAAGGCTCTTAAAAATATAACACCGGAAGAAGCTTGGACTAAAATTAAACCAGATGTAAGTCACTTCCGTGTATTTGGTAGTATAGCATGGGCTCACATTCCTGATGAGAAAAGAAAAGCATTGCAGCCTAAAAGTGAGAAGTGTATATTTGTTGGTTATTTTGAATATCTCAAAGGTTATAGACTTCTTCAAACACATTGTAATGAAATTATTATTAGAAGAGATGTTAAATTTGATGAAAATCTCTTGGTCTATGGGCCTAATTCGGCATTTGTGTCTTCTTTGGCCTGCGAGCCTAATTCAACGATTATGCCTTCTTTGGCCTACGATCCATTTTCGGTGTTTGTGCCTTATTTTGTTCTAGTTTCTTCTTCAGATGATGATAGTGAGGATGAAAATCCACCTCTGCATGCTCACCTTCTTCCAGATGAGTCCTTTGAACCTAAACCAGCATCATCTCCAACGCTTCCTAGATGGGTCTGTTCAACACGAGAAGCAGTCGGTGATCTTGTCGGTAATCCTTTAGATCAACGTCGGACACATTCACAGTTCCAGCGAGCCTCTTCTCTTTTGGATCAAGTTTCAGAAACTCATGATCCAGAGACATTTGCAGAAGCTTCAGGTCATTCAGATTGGGATACAACAATGAATGAAGAGTATCATTCTTTAATGGAAAGGGATACTTGGGATCTTGTACCTCTTCCAAAAGGAAGAAAACTTGTCAGATGTAAATGGGTCTACAAAACTAAGTATGCATCAGATGGAAGTGTTGAAAGACACAAGGCTCGATTAGTTTCCAAAGGATTTTCCCAAGTTGAAGGAATTGACTATAATGAAACCTTTGCCCCTATAGCCAAAATGAATTCCATCCACCTTGTTCTTTCCCTTGCTGCCTCACATAAACGAGAGGTCCATTAGATGGATGTTAAATCCACCTTCTTGCACAGAGATTTGCAAGAAGAAATCTACATGGAACAACCTCTTGGATATGTCTAGAATGACTCTAGCCTTGTTTGTTGCCTTAATAAATCTCTTTATGGTCTCAAGCAAGCTCCCCGAGCTTGGTATGCCAAAATGGACAACTTTCTTATTTCCACTGGATTCTCTAGATGCCATTCTGATCCTAATGTCTATACTAAGAAAGTAGGAAGCCATATCATAATCCTTTTCCTTTATGTTGATCACCTTATACTCACTGGTAGTGACTCAAAACTTTTAAACCATGTGAAAACCAGACTTAAGAAGAAATTTGAAATGACAGACTTAGGTTTTTTTCACTATTTCCTTCGCCTTCAAGTTTTTCAAACCAATGAAGGAATTTTTCTTTCCCATTCTAAGTATGGTTGTCACCTTCTTCATCACTTTCACATGGACGATTGTAAACCAACCACTTCTCCCTTCCATTCTGGAGTCAAGCTTACTGCCACCTATACTTATCCCAAAGTTGATTCCACCCTGTACTATCAGTTAGATGGTTGCCTCTTATACTTGACTCATACCCATCCCGATATTTCCTTTTTTGTTGGTATTGTTGCCTGGTATATGCAAACACCCCATGAAAGCCATTGGAAAGCAGCTAAAAGGATACTTCGTTATGTTTGTGGTACAGTTCAATTCGGGATACTCCTTTATTGGTTGGTTTCACTGATTCAGATTGGGTCGGTGACCCTGATGATCAGAAGTGTACTGTAGGTTATGTTTTCAGCCTTAGTTCAGGACCTGTCACTTGGGCCTATAAGAAACAACAGGCTATTGCACTTTCTTCAGCAGAAGTAGAGTACCGAGAATCAGTAAATGCAAGTTAGTAAGCCTTGTGGCTTCGACAGATCCTTTCAGAGTTTGGATTCCAGCAGCAACATCCGACCAGCCTTTGGTGTGACAATCATAGTGCCATCAAGCTCACCAAAGACCCAGTTCAACATTAGCGTAGCAAACACATCGAGCTACACATGCACTTCATCAGAAAGTTCATTCATGATCAAGTTATTGAAGTGCTTTTTTTCCCTACAAAAGATCAAGTTGCAAACATTTTCACAAAGTCTCTTACAGAAGCAATTTTTTCTAAACTTCCATCTATTTTAGGAGTTCAGGAAGTTGTCATTAAGGGGGGATAGGCTCTAATGTCGCCTTCCTTCTCCTATTGTGTCACCATTGTAAATCCTTCAATCTTATACCAATTTGTTCTTAAGGGGGGATGTTAGGATATTTAGATAGTTAGGAGTTAGTTAAGATCTACTTGGTCTAATGTGGCGTTAGGTAAAAATGTGTTTCTTAGTGTGTTTCTTTAGTATACATTAGTATGCATTTGTAGTTAGGAAATCCGACGGTCACGATATGTTCCCGACATAGAGTGATCTGACAGTTCATACTCTCCTCGATATTAACGGCCATTGATCCGTGGCTTAAAACCCGATTGGTCCATGATCTTTATTTAAAGAGCATGGAGGCTCATTTTCCAATGATCGATTGTGAGAAACTCTCTTGTAAAATCTCTATGTAATATTTTTCTTTTGTATTAATAAACTGCTCCAAATGGTCGCATTGGCTAGGGTCATAGATGTTTCCCCATAGGGGTTTTACCACATGAAAACATCAGTTTGTTGATCTTTGATATGGTTATGTGAGTGGTTATTGAGGGTGTTTGTCCTCTGTTGGAATACCTGTTTTGTCGAACAGTTGCAACATTATACTTCCCAAAAAAATTCCCAAGTCTGGGAAGAGGGCCACCCTCTCTGGTTTCCCAGATTGGATCCTCCATTGAAAACATATTCAAGATCCATTGATAATGCCTCACATATCAACGCTCTATTCTTGGGTAGGGTTGCTACCTTTGGAGATGGTTTTAGAGAGACCCCTCTCGTTCAATACAAGACTATCCTGACTTTATATTATCTCGCACTCAGTGAAATCAGTGTGGCCAACAAATCAGTCCCTGTTCCCAAGGGTATGTTTGAAATTCAACACGATGGAAGCGCAGGCATTATCATTGATTCTGGAATTCCTTTTATGCACTGAGGATGCGGGATATCATCATTTTTTTGTATGTTGTTAAGTCAAGCATCCTAACAAACCCATCTACTATATCTGTTACTTTGCATTTCGATCTTTGTTACAATGTTATACCTACTCTCTGATTTCCAAGTATTACTTTTCACTTTGAAGGTGGTGTGAAATATGTTCTGTCATAAGAGAACTCTTTCATATCAAATTAGAAAGATGCTAGTGGGTTAGTTTTCCTTGTGTTCAAGTTGATTTTCATATGAGATGATCGATATCATTCAGTAGCAGAATTTCCAGATAGTTTATGATCTCGGCCATAACAAGCTCTATTTTCTGCCTTATCTCTTGGAGCAAACCAGTTGAGTGGAGGAATCCCACCTCCACTACTAAATTGCTTGGAGTTACGGTACTTATACTTGTATGAATTGGCTTGACCAATAGCTCTCTCATTTTCCTGGGCCCTCCCGTGAGGGAGTCCAACCGAGTCTTGCTCTGATACCATGTTGATTTTCATATGAGATGATCGATATATTATTACAATGATGAGTGTTCCATATATAGGGAACATATGGTGACCATCCATGAAAGGATGTGTCCCTTGAATAATTAATAACTATTTATTATTATCATTTACTTATTATATATGATATTTAATAATCAATAATTATATTAATAGTTATTATTCTAAGAGAATGTCTTCCCGATGTTGTCCAAACATCCACAAACATGTTATGATTGAAAATGGTAAAAAGTGTTCAATATTGATTCACCCCCTCTTTCAGTATTGATGAATATTCCAACAAACTTGATTGTTGTATACTTGCTAAAAATATACATCTTGTTGCTAAGCTTTCTAACTATAAAATTGAAAATATAATGTGCATTCCTTTTTGCATTCTTCTTTCGAACATTTTTCTTAAATTGATGGAATAACAATTTATTCTAAACTATTTTTTGTCTCTAAATAATAATGATATTTCCCTCTTTTAAATAAAGTTTACATAGTTCATAATACAGCTTCAACCCATTGAAGGATTTTTCCACTATGACTATTTACATTGAAAGGGAACAATTGAACCCATATTCACATAAGTGCCCTTCAACCCATTGGAGGAATTTTCCTATATGACTATTTACATTGAAGGGGGACAATTGAGCCCATATTCACATCACTGCCCTTACAATGAGCATTAGATATTTGTACTAATTCTATTAATTTAAAATTGAGTTCCGCAATTGATACATAACTAATCTTAATCTACATAATATATTTGGGTACTTATCTCTTGATAAATTTACATCATGTATTTATGTTTTTTCAATTGCACTTTCGGATGGAGAGATTTGATAATCTCACAAGGACTAAAGTCATTGTGACAATCATGATGGGTAGAAAAATATCTAGGATTCACCATGGTTAGCCAATAGGTCATCTGTCCCACGCAACCATGCTCGTTATTCCAAAAAAATGTATTCTTCATGTTGGAACAAGTCAAGATAAGAAACAGTTTCGTGGACATAAATCCATTTGAAAGAGTTGTCACTAATGGGGAGAGGATCTTGTGTGAGTGTCCACGTGGAGTTTTATACAATTCTGAATTATCTGCAGAAATATCTAACTAGAAACTCTCACACCGTTGGTGGTTTCAAAGATTCTATCGAGCACTTATATCTTCGTAATCCTATGTATCCTCAACACTTGTGCTTTTCCTTAATGTGTAAGGCCATTTGCCAAGCACTTTAACTTAAAAAAAACCATGTATTTTCCTCTCCGTCTAAAGTGGAGATATGCGAATTATTAAAAACAAATATTTAATAATATTTTATATATTCTTAAGATTGCGCTTGGGAGTGCATGTATATGGATGCAAATGAAACTACATACAAAGTGGGCACTCTCCAACTAGGTGGGGACTCCAGGACTCTACCCGTCACTCGCGAGATGTTCACTGAGCCAAAGTTGGTGAGATGGTCCCATTTAAACAGTCTTTTTTATGACACCAGGGGTGCCATTATTGGAAGATAGAAAGATCTCATATTGCCTTTAGTGATAAGTTTTCAAGAGGAGGTAAAAAAAGATATTCCCACCAATATGAGCATCCTTACTCCCCGTCGGTTTTGAACTTGTGAACTTCTCGGAGATAATACATGTTCTTAACCATTGGGTCCACTCAGGTTCTCAATCTTGACCTTAAACTTTACCAATCAAATCACTGAATGTAAAAAGTCCCTTACCCCATAAACAAGGGATCTCATACACCAATTTAATATGGCTTGACAATAACTTCAAAAATAAATTATTATTATTATTAATCATTAAAAAAACTGATTAACACAGAGTATTGAACTACTTACCTTACCACTTATATGGCCCGCTGCAAGATAACAGGCCACTAGATATCGAGCGTCTCTCGATGGCCGGCAAGATGTCGGCGGCTCACAGCCGCGCGGTAAGTGGCTAGGCTAGTATAATAAACATTGAAAGGGCAAGATCCCGACTTCATTAACGCAACAAAAAAGATTAGGCGTTTGAATATGACAGTTTTGACAAATGACAGGTAGCTTTACAAATAAATATAGACGAAACCGCCCGAGGCCCCGAACAGATCATCTAGTTTCTCCTCCTCGTTCATTCTGTTGGCCTTGTTGTTTGGGCTTGTTTTATCCTGCTTAGCACTCTTTAGTCATCACGTTCCAGGGGACAGACAGAATCTTTCATTAATGGTTGAGGTTTTAAAGTCGAATCCAGCGAAATGAGCATTTTAAATTTCCGGTTGTCAGTTAAGAGGAAGTTATTAGCTTCTCCTCCGGCACCTTCTCCAAGGGGAGAGGAGCACACTGGGTGTTCTTGTACTTCCCTCAACGAGGGCACTCTCAAGTCCGATCTATCTGTCATTCTCGCAGCTATGGTTTGCGCTTTCATCTGTGCGCTTGGCCTCAACTCGGTGCTCAGATGCGCACGTTGCTACAGCAGACGAATGGCGGGCGATTCATCGGATGGGGTGGCTATCCGGGTGGCCAACACTGGATTGAAGAAGGCGGCCATCAAAACATTGCCGATTGCTGTTTACACATCTGCCTCTAAGCTGCCACCGGACTTGGCCACTGATTGCCCCATATGCTTGGCCGAATTCGGGGAAGGAGAAAAGGTGCGAGTGTTGCCCAACTGTAATCATGGTTTCCACATGGAATGCATTGATAAATGGCTCACATCGCATTCTTCATGCCCTGTGTGTAGACATTCTCTGAAACTCCTTAACCAAAACAGGAAGCCAGAAGGTGCAGCTGCAATTTCCCTGGCCACCGAACCAAACAACGCGATCCACGTAGTGATAGACAGAACATATTCAACTCAAGCGATTCCTCCACGCACCGAAATGTTGGAGAGAACTCTACAAGAAGCGACGGGCGTTACAACTTCTTCACTATTGCCTCCGTCTTGAGTTATCCATAAGAGTTATTCATCTACAAGTTTTTCATGGAACCTGACAGACGAATCTGTTATACAAAATCCCATTTTCTCAATCTACAGCCAATGTGTGGAGATGTAATTGCAGTGCAGCTGGAAGATAGTTTGGTCATATATTGTATGTAATGTTGTAAATCGGAACAAAAAATTAAGATTGGAAGAATTAATTCACACAACACAAAACGTTTTTATTACTTAACAAACAAATAGAGGTTACATATATAGCATGCAGATTACTGACTCAAGTGGATTTGATTAGCTAAAAATAGTAAACCTAGAAACTCACTGTTACCACTGTTATGGTTGAAACTCACAGTTACAACAATCATAGTTATCTCTTACTAAAGTAAGCTTTATTCTAACAATTGTATGTAATGTTGTAAATCGGAACAAAAAATTTTAGTATGGTCAGTAATTTTTTTAGGAAAATCCCCTTGTAATTTTTCTATCCTTTTGAGGAGTTTTAAAAATTCCAAAAGCTTAAAAATGTGACAAATCTATTAGTTAATACAAATATTGACCCTGGTTAAAAAAATATAAAACAGTAAAATTTATAAATTATCACAGCCACAATTATGTGACTGATGAACACCTAAAAACATAATTAATTTACAAACCCTAGCATAAACTTTAATTAATGTTTGTATCTTATCTTTTTCATGTCTGCCTCTTCAAAGAAACAATGGAATGGAACATGGAATATCCTGCAGCTATAACTATAATCATGCCTCTGGCAGCAGCCTCGGTGTTGGTAATTTTATTTTTCAAGATGAAGTGGAGGAGTCATGACAGTTATCCACCCGTTGTTGTAGATCGCATCCTCAGCAGTGTTGTATCTCAAACCAGCCAGCAGAGATGAAGGCATGCAATAGGTATAATTGTTATTTCATTTCTTTTTTTTTCTTTTCTGTTTTTTTTTCTTTTCATATAATTGTTTTCACCTAGAATTTTAGGTATTGTTTTCCCTTGTTCTTTTAGTAATACTAACGATTGACAGGAACAATTCTCTCTCTAATTGCAGGCTCTGGTATAGCTCAGAATAATACTAGCGATTGACAAGAACAATTTTCTCTCTCTAATTGCATGCTCTGTTTATAAGAATAACAATGGATGCAATATGCAAATTGGGCTTTGGAATAGAAGTGAACAGCTTATCAAATACCAACGCTGGACCAGAAGCGTCTTTTGCAAAAGCTTTTGAAACTGCGAATATGCTTTTCTGGCGTCATTTTGATCAATACTTCAATATAGGATCGGAGGTCACCATAAAGGAAAGCATCAAAACAGTGGATGGTTTTGTCTACAATGCCATTGAGACCAGAACACATGAAATCCCTCTCCAACATAACCATGTAAGACAAAACACACAATTAATCAAATGCTTGATTTGCTTTTTTCACATTTCCAGTCTCTGCTAGTGCGTCTACTGTCTCTCTTTATGGCAGCGACTGAGAAAAATCCAAAGAAATACTCTGACAAATATCTTCGAGATATTGTTATGAATTTTATAATAGCTGGGCAAGACACAGTGCAATTATTTTTTTTGGTTTTTTTATTTGCTTTGCCAGAATCTACTGGGCGAGACACAGTGCAATTATTCTTTTTGGGTTTTTTCATTTGCTTTGCCAGAATCTAGGGGTGAATTAATATACATTAAGCTAGTCAGGAATTGAGAATATGAAAGGGTTGTAATTATGGTGGTAGATATGGTAATTTAGAGAAAAAGTTAATATCGAAATAAATTTATAATTTCAAGTAAGTTTGTGAATCATTTGAACGTTGGTAATTAGATGGTAACATAGTAATTTTTTAATCATATTAAGTAAATGTTAAAAGTAAATAGATTAACCTAAATACAATAAAGTTATGAATATGAGATTTCATTCATTAATTTTGAAGGAGACAAAGAATTGACAACATTAAAATTGGAAATTGGAATTTATGATTAAAAAATGATTAAATGTACCCATTTCCAATAAACCTTTATAAAATATAAAATTAAACTATAAATATATATTGTTTAACCAAAGACTTATAAAAACGGTGGGCGACAGGCGTGCCATCCTCTTGACAACCCAAATCGTTTGGAGCTTCCTCTATTTGAATAAGGGAAGAATGAATATCGGAACTTATTTATGGAATTTTTGTTTTTCAATTTTTTAATATTTTGGAATTTTGTTTTTCAATTATTTAATGTTTTATAATTCATAGTTTTATATTCATCCAGGTTTTAATTTGAATCATTAACCACTAAATCGTTACCAAACTGACACAATCAGCTATCTTAAAAAGGCTTATAGAAAAGACAAAGCCCTATTATCGATTATTACTGATTTCAATATTGAAATTCAAATTTTCAAAGAAAAACAAGACGATTCGGAAAGAGGCAAACAACAATAAATCTCTTCAAAGCTGAAGACAATACACACGTGGAAAAACAAGTTGAAATTAAAAAGAAAATCCTCATTTTAGTTTTCCATTCATGCCGATCTTAAATTTTCATTTTGCGTGGATGCGGATGTTATTTATATGGTTTTAAGGTTTCATGGGATTTGTGTTCTTGAAGATTAGAGATCTTGACTATAAATAGTTTTCTTTGTTTCTAGGATGCAAAGCTTGTAATCTTTTAAATCATCTTTATATTCAATTACGTTACACTACAAGAAGAACACCATCAATTACGTTATTCAATTAGGTTTTTCAAAGGTTTTTAGTGTCATAAAATTTGAAAACCTCTTTTATTAGTGGCAGAGGTTTTAGCGAAGATTTTAATTTATGTTCCATAAGTTTGGGCTGGTGGAAGGTTGTAGCATAGGTTTTTTTTTCTCAGTGTATACCTGAAACTAAAATTCTCTAGCATACCATTACATAAAATGCCCGTACATAAAAATAAAAAATGCATCAATTCACCATTACATAAAAATTTCTAGTGCATACAAAAAATGAAAAGGCATCAGTGTGCCATTACGTAAAATACCCCGATGCGTACATAAAATAACAAGGAGTTGGTGCTCCATTACACAAAATACCTCAGTGCATACATAAAACGAAAAGGCACCGATGCATTTATAGTTATTACGTCCCAAATTTTCATTTTGTTGTATGCAACATCAGTGCTCTTGTAACTTTTACACATCGATTCTACATTGTTTGTGTATGCACTATCGGGCCTTTCTAAGTTTATTGACACACCGATCTGCTTTTATTTTATGTTTTCCTTGATGCTTGTATAATCCATACGTGCTAGTGCCTATATTACCCTATTGTAACAACCACAAAGGCTTTAAAACTATAATAAATCTATATTTTTGTTTCAATCATGATAGGGGATTTCTTTATTGTTGCAAGATTTAACAACAAAATTTAAAAATCACTTAGTATATCTATAAATGCTATAACTTGAAATTTCTTGAATTTAGTACAAAAATAATAATTTCATAATTACCTCTTGAAGAAGAAGGTTGTCCTCTTGAAAGTGTTTGTCTGAATGATTTCTTGAAAGTGCCTTCCTAAAACTATTCCTCCCAGCTAGATAGGAATAAAGCCTCTCCGACTCCCTAGCTCCAGGAAATTAGATTTCCTGGCCCCCGAGCACAAAATCTCAACAACGAGTCCACTAGCCCTAAATCTTTCTCCAATTTCTCTCCAATTTCCCTTCTCCAATTTTCTTCTCCAATCCTCTCTTCCTCTCTCGATCCTCCCCTCTCCATGCCTAAACCTCCTTTCTTCTCCCCTCCCTTGAATCCCCCCCCATTTAATTCCCATCTACCTTATCCCCCCATTAAATCCTTCACCTACATTTTTAATAATAAAATAAAAAATGATTCACATATAGTTTTTCAATAATTAATTTAATTTAACTTAATAATTTATGATCATTAAGAAATCAAATTGGATTGTTACATACACCCCCCTTCAAGAAACTTTGTCCCGAAGTTATAGTAATTTACAATAGAAGGGTAAGGATACATGATTAATACATCCATATCAAATAAACAACATCATCAATTTAAAACACTTATACATACTAGTGTACATGTGTCAGGCATGCATGTGTATCTAGCACATACAGTAGGTATGCGTCCAATCCAATCCAATCGGCAATGCCATTCATTTCATATTGAATAGTAAACCATTTAAAATATTCGCAAAATCCTTCAATTATAATAATTTAACACAAGCAACAATCACTTAGATAATTGTAGTTTAGTTAAGNTATTAAACAAGAGAAAATCAAACAATTCTACTATAAGGTTAAACCGCCACACACTCTCAACTACTTCTAGTCATCCCTCCTCCCTAACCTACTTCGATCTTCCTTCCCTATCCTTCCTTTGTTGGACTATCTTGGAGCATCAACTATATTGACCTAACTCCTGATAGAACCTATAAGCGGAAGTGTCAAATCTCTTGACCAAGCTTCCCTAGTAGGAAATTGACAATCATCATCACACATCTAGGGGATCGTGAGCTAACACCGACCTTCCATGATTCCAAGTTTCAGAGGATACACAATGGGAAATGTCTCCACCACTCCTAATAGAACTAAGGTCAACACCCTATCATGGACCATATAGTGGCACTGTGTTGCTGGGATTTTATCATCGAATTTTTAGTTTCAGGCAGTACATTCAAGCAGTCTTGCTACCTGAAAACATGCACTTGTTGTATTGTACCTCAAATTTGTCATAATTTTTTTTTTCTATGAGGCATTAATCTCCAATTTCATTTTATATGATTGTCAATTAAGGAAACAAATCTTCGTTAATGTTATAATCTTCTTTGACATGACTTAAGTCTGTCCTATCACATGATGCCATCTACATACCTGTCTATCTTGCTTGATGTAGAAACTTATAAGGTAAATTCTCCAAGGGTTTTAGTAATTCCCTTTTAGTCCCCAACCCACACATCTATATACATAACTATCTATACCATGAACTAGACTTAGGACTTATAGTCCTAGTCTCTCTTTACACAAGGGATCCCTATGGGTTACACGCAATACTATTTAATTTGTCCATTCGAAAACGAATATTGGTTTACTATGTAATATATACATATAGCCACGGGATTGGATCTATACCATACAGTTGAAAAGAAGTGCCTTAGTGGTATGCACTTAGCATTAAAATACATAGTCCCGATTATATATGGGACCCCGATTTGTCATATTCCAATCCCTTTACCCAACAGAATTTGAGTAACAAGATCTTGTGTTAACTTCGGCTTAACCAAACGATGTTCCAACGAATCCTTCCCTTGAACGATAAACTAACTGTAACAAGGCAGTTGAGGTATACAAGTTCCAACTTGTCGAGTCTCAAAGGAACTCATTTACTTCGCGAATGTCTTGATGTGAAAGAGTGTACTACTGTCAAAGGGAAGTTAAGGTTATGCATCCGTCGTTTAATGGAAAAATTGTGTACGCGAGTTATGATACTCTTACCTGGCCCCTCATCTATTCCAGTCACGCCAACTCTGCCCTCGTCACATGGCTAGACCTCCCTTCGTACTTCAACATTTAACTGAGTAGATAAGGTTTCTCTTAGGGTTTTAATATGTTTACTGTGTCATTGTGAAGTTTACGAAAGGCTCTGCATATTGTTTTCTTACTGAAGCATTCCATTGATTTGGGGAAAACGTTACTCGGTGGAACGACGACGCCATTCACTCTCTCTGGTAAGATTTTCGTTGGCCCTATGTTCTGGATAATAAATGAGGTTTGGAATTCTTTATTATAGTAACAAAATCCTCAAGTCAAACTTACTTGTTCTTTCTTGAACCTACCATTATTGTTATTCTCGACAACCTTCCTGGACTGCTTCCAGTTTCGGTATGTAATGCCTACTGTAGATTTATTCTCTAATTTCTTGAGTAGTCTCGGCATCCTAAACCCTTGTTCCGAATTATAGAATTTACACCTGCAGTGTTTCTTTGGGTAAAATCACTCCTAGGTTTTCATATCCTGATTGTCGTTATTCTCTTAAGGTCTCTCCGTTGGAGTAAGTAGAGGTTGGATATTAATCTTGTCGTGGGGCTGCGTGTAGTTTTATTCTGGAGTAAGTTTCTTTTTACAAAATAATGCCACACTCATTGGAAGTTCTTTCCTATCTGGTCTGTCAAGGAAATGTGGTTCTCTGTGTTTGCAATTCCTAAGGTTTCATAACTTACGATTATCGTTACCCCTTACAGTCCGTAAGTCAATGCCTAACGCTGAATCCTCGTGAGACTGTGCGAGAGTTGTATTTTCTTTCTTTTCTTTGTAAAGGGTTGAATCCATACTTCTATAACTTCATCAAGCTTTAGCTAGTTATTCACATATGTTATTTTTTTCTTTTATGTCTAACATATTTCTGCTTGGTATTATTAATGTGACCTCTACTATTATTTGAACAATCCATTTAAGGATATTCTACGGTATATAAAGTCCTTTGATCTTATAGCAGTTATATTCATTATCATGGTCTACCCATTTGGATTCAATAGAAGGAATATCTCTGTATTGATTGTTGATTTATAAATATTCTCTGGGATTTCGTTCCGGAAGGGTTAAACTCACCAGTTAGGTATAGTCCTAGTTCTACGTGAAAATATTATACTATGTCTTCACACATCATGACTTATACCATTTATATGTTAAAAGAAAACTAGTATTGTCGATTATTTTATTTCAATAAATATGTTGGCTGCTATGTAAATATTCCCTTCTTGTTAGTTTTATTTGTTTAAATATTTGGTATGTATCACTAATGATGGGCCCTATTGATGCGAGGGTACCCATCAATGAGTCACTGGACCATCCTCCCTCGGCCCGAACGCCTATCCAGCCAGAAAGAGATAAGGAAAGGATAGGCATCTGTAAGTCATAAGTTGAGTGCCACTCTAGAATACTCAGTTACTGCATTTATCATTATGTTGATATTTTTCGTCTATCTTTATTTCATATAAATGCTAATATTTTAAATGATAAATCTTTCCAGAGCTTTCATCTGCACGAAAATTTTGGATGTTTTGTTCCTGTCCTCAGCACAAAAGCTATTCAAGTTCCCTTTGCAAACCCTTCAGGAATTCAAGCAGTGAAGGACACGGTTTTCAATATAGATTTATAGATTTTCAGTATAGTTTCATTCGATTTCCTATAATGGCTGGAAAGAGGAGAATTCCCAAATTATACTCTTGGTCTGGTTGCTATATGTAATAACTCCTTTGAAGATTAATATACAGGACTTTCCCCTTTCTATTTGAAATAATGTAATGTCTGTTAGATGATTTTATTGGAATCTTCTCGCCATTCTGGTCTCATCCTATACTTACAATTTATTTATCGTCGTTGTTGTCTTAAATTGCACATTCGGTATCAAATCTCTGTATAGTCTGAACTTGTAGCTACGCATTGTATGGAAAAGGAACTTATATATTTCTGAAGATCTACATTTTGTAAATCGAATCTGTTGTAAAGACATATTCATATCATATCTATTACGCTATATGAGTCTTCCATATTGTTTTCCTTTACTTCGATATTTTCGTGAATATTGTGACTCTGTATCTTCCTCACTCTGTGGATAGATAAATCTTGAGCTGCAAATACCATTTATTGAGAGGTTTCAGATTCTTTATTTCAGAAAATTTTAACAGTCTCCCGTATTCAGCATTTCATTTATACAGTTGTAGTTACATGCCTGCTGGAGCAATTTATTACTTATATAGTATAGGAACATATCTATATATATCTATATTTTCTGTTGTAGACATTCAATCTTAGATTTTTCTATAATGGCTATGCAGATCGCCAACTGTTAATAGACACACACACACACACACACACACACACACACACATATATATATATATATATATATATATATATATATATATAT